>CAUYRT010050160.1:0-90455 GCA_963574885.1 Lepilemur ruficaudatus
GCCTGTAATCCTAGCACTCTGGGAGGCCGAGGCAGGAGAATCACTCAAGGTCAGGAGTTCAAAACCAGCCTGAGCAAGAGCGAGACCGTCTCTACTAATAATAGAAAGAAATTAATTGGCCAACTAAATATATATAGAAAAGGAAAAAAAAAAGGCCTGGATTCAAGTCATGGCTGTGCCATTAAAATGCTATGTGAACCTCGGCAAGAGAACCCACCAAGTCCAAATGAGAAAAGAAAATACCTATGAAAATTATTTGATGAACAAAATGAAAGGGTTGTGTACCACTTATTAAATGTGACTCAGACTATGTGCCAAATGGTTTCATTAACTTGTATCAAAATTTTTATATGATGTTAAATAGTATTGGATAATTGAATCATTGTTTGCCATCAGCAGGAGTGCTTTAAAATAGTTTTTTTTACATTATTTTAAATGGAATTTCCTTTTTTAACTTGAAAAGACATGGATTTTGGTCACTTTTTTGTATACTTGCTAATTATTACAGTTAATGAGCACGTTGTCCAAATATAGTGATGTTCTAAAATAAATATTACATACGGTACATTATTTATAATTGCATTAGTTGGGCTTTTTAATGATGCAAGCAACATGAGTTAGGAGAAGATATTGTATTACTATCTATATAGTCTCTTATTGTGGGCCCCAGTGCTTATAGGACTAGAATGTATAGCAGAACCTCATGGAGAAGTGAGACTTGGAAGAGAATCTGAGTTCAAAATATTCACCTTCTTTTTGGTCTTCTATCTCCTTCCCACACTCAAACCCACAGAATATGTGATGTTACATTGACACTGTCTTAAATGGTAGACCATTATACCTAAATTTTTCTCATTCCAAATCTAGGCATATCAAATAATGGTAAAAATGTAGCATTTATTTTGTTCTCATTTGTTTTCATAATGATTTTATATTGCTTAAATGTGATCATGATTTTTTGCTTTAGTTCTACCGGTGTTGAAGGAGGGATGCTTTTTAATCCACGTTAATGATCAGGGTCATTACTGATACCATCTTCCCATAGTGGTGTTCTGACCCTGAAAAAAAATACAGTCAACTCACTCATCTGTGGGTGTGCACTTTTTCATTTATGCTATCCACCTTGCCGATTAAAATGGAAAAATCTTATAATTAATGAGAAAGTTCTTGTGCTTTCTGGAAAAGGTGATTTCAGTTGCAATGAGTTACCCCATGCATGATTTTGTATAATAAAAAAGTTATAATCTTTACTGAGCAATTGTATAGAATTTTACATTCATAATCAATACCTTGTTTTCACTCTTATAGAGCACAACATAAAGTGAATATCAATATGCATAGTAGGTAAAATAACAACTATTTATTTACCTCCTGACTCTGTGCATCAGCAGTTTGGGCTGGCCTCAACTGGGTAATTTTTCTACTGGCTTCAGCTAGATTTACAGGTTCAGCTAAGCCATTTTGTATGCAAAAGCAAAAGGGAGTTGATCTGCTGTTGACTAGGGCTGTCAGGATCCCTGGACTATATGAGTATAGTCCATGGACCATGCTAGCCTGAGCTTTTTCACATGTGGCACCAAGAGCAACAAGAGAGGGCAACCCACAACATGCAAGCAGTTTTCAAGTTTCTTCTTGTTTTATGTTTGCTACTGTTTTGTTGAACAAAGTAGTCACATTACACAAGTCCAGAGTCGCCATGAGAGGGCGCTACCAGAGGGCTTGGATGAAAAGAGAATTTACAGTCACTTTTTAAGTCAGCCACCAATGGATTCTGGAGAAACTGATACATGGATTCCTATTTTGCTGTCTTTTTAAAAGTATTAATTTATTGGTAATTATAGTTGATATTTGATAACAGTTGGTGGGTTAGATAGCAAGAGTTTCTGCTTTCTTATGCTGCCATATCATTAGAACTGGAAATTTAGCTCACCTCCATGATGTTGAATACTTTATTTTGATAATATATGAACTTATTCTCAAGTTTTCATTATCAGTTCATGCACTATTTTTTGGTTCATCGATTGAGACCTCAGACATTTTTAGACATTGGCCTCAGATGGTGCTATATATATATCATTAAATTATGTGATTCAAAGTCCTACAAATATAACAGAATGATAATCTCAGCCATAAATCTTGAACTTTATTCTAAAAGAGTAGATTGCAACTGCACCAAAACTCCAAGTTTTCCTCCCGGGGCATTTTAAATGATTCATTACACTGATTTTCTTAGTAAGCAGTTGTTATTATATACATAAGTATCCAAAGTACTCCCTGTATGGGTCTCCCTTTATTAAAATGATTATTCTGTGTTCTAAATATTTTGGAATCCCCTCCTTGGAATTATTTTCAGAATTCTGAAGTCCCACACGGGGGAGGGGAGAAGGCTTTTCTTTATCCCAGAGCCACAGACTACCTATTTCTTTTTCTGTGGTTCCTTCCCCCATACTTCACCTTCCTGAGCTCATGCAATGTTGTCTTTTTGTCTGTGCCTGTGTCAGAGGATCCTCAGGAAAAGGCCTCATGGAAATGCAAGGCTGAAGTAAGTGTGTCACCTTTCTGCCTGCTTCATGCAGGTGTCATTAACTTAGTCCCACATTCCAGTGCGGGTCTGTTAGTTGTAGGTAGCAGAAAAACAACCCCAACTTAAGTACAAATAAAATAAAGCAAAAAGGAATTTATCAGAAGATCAAAGAAGCAGCTATAAAAATCTAAGCCTTTCCTAGAACCTTAGGGTTCTAGAATTGGCCCTCAGAATTATGTTTCCCTGTCGTTATCTAATTCTCTTTGTCTGTTGGCCTTTTCTCTCCTATTGCAGCCAGACTTCTTCACTCAGCTGGTAGGAGTGACTCACAGCAACACTGAGCTCACGTCAATCGTAGCAATCACTGCAGAACGATGGATTAGAATTGAGGTTTCTTCCATCCATTACCTCTGATGACTCTGGTTCCAGCATTGAAGAAGCTTATTATCATCATTACATGCAAATCATGAATTTTACTGCAGGTCAGATGCTGTTCAATGAGGTTTCCATGATTAACTTATTTAACCTTCACAGGAACTACTGGGGACAATCCTATAAACTAGGTGTGATCCTATATTACTCACATTTTACCGATGAACATATAGAAGAACAAAAAAATTAAGTAACTTTTCCAGTCACACATTTAGTAAGTGGCAGAGCCAAAGTTCGATATGAGAGAATCTGCCCTGTACATGCTGCTCTTGTGAACCTGACGCGGTTTGGAAATTTTGGGCAAATAATGGTTGGCTGTTTCCTAAGTTTCTACATAGTCCCCCTCCCAGGAAATGGTAATTCATGTTCTAAAATAGTTCTATATTAACTAACAACTGGTCCTCTTTGAAAAGATCATGAATTTGATATACATTTATAGGGTTTTTTTTATATTGTGCAATTCAGGACTCTTAGAATTGTAAAACAACTTCAGGTTTATCTGGATAGCTGGAAGATAAAAGGATTAACTCTAATTTTGGCTGGAGAGTAAGTGATCATGTAAAAACAAAGACCTTTCAAAAAATCTTGTGTTGGATTCATCCCACCCTCATTATGATTAGACCTGCTTGTGTTTTTTGTTGTTGTTGTTGTTGTTCTGAGACAGGGTCTCACCCTGTTGCCCAAGCTAGAATGCAGTGGCATCAGAATAGCTCACTGCAACCTCAAACTCCTGGCTCAAGCGATCTTCCTGCCTTAGCCTCCCTAGTAGCTGGGACTGCAGAAGTGCACCACCATGCCCAGCCAATTTTTCTATTTTTTGTAGAGACGAGGTCTCACCATGTTGCTCAGGTTGATCTCAAACTCCTGACCTCAAGAGATCCTCCTGCCTTGGCCTCCCCAAGTGCTAGGATTACAGGTGTTATTTCTTGTTCTCTATGTGGGCATTAGTTATCAACTTTATAAAAAAATATGTATTTTACTGTAATTTTTTGAAGAAATGCCACAACTACTTTGTACTACTGGATGTAAGTAAAACATTCATGTGTAGTGAAATGACTTATAGTAATTTATAAATCAAACTTCTATGCTGTAAAACAAATTCTCTGAATTGTGGAGTAACAGGGCTCTATATCTTTTGAAATGTGGTGTTGTAGCATAAGCAAAATTTCCATAAATGAGAATTTATATTTCTGTCAGCTCCTTTTTATTTCAATTCTTTGTCAACTGATGTTCAGCTTGTTTATTTTATTTGAGCTGCACAGAACATACAAGTTCCTTGTTCTGAAAACTCTTGTTATCAGTGAAGAGGCCAGAAAGAGGTTGTGCAGGTTAATGACTCTGTCTCATTCACCTCTTCGGCTGTTTCATCAAGTCTAGGATCAATTCCTTTTTTTCCTGACCATCGTCCTTTGCAAAAAATAAAGGAAAAGCACATTTCAAACTAGTCATCACTAGTTTGACACAATAAACAAAGACAAAGAAGCAAAGTCAGACCAGTCTAAGGTAAATTTTTGGCTGAAAATGTTACTTATTTGTAACCTTGAGATTTTACCACCCAAATTTATATAGAGTTTGTGGTTGGGAATACCAGATTTGTTCACGTTCAAAAGAGAACATATTTTGTGAACTAAAAATAGCCACACATATAGGTTTGTGCAAATCAAAGTTAATATAACATGTCAAATAGCATGTTTTTAGGAATAATCTACAGGTTCTTGCAGAACAGAAGTTTTTCCCATATTTTCCCATATTGTATATTGATTGTTGGCAATATTCTCTGAACCATGTTAAATATAGGCCATGCCCTCAGGAAGAGAGGGAAAACTAACATTTACTGAATAACAGTTTTGAGCTAGAAATTGTCATTCATTCCTTCAGTTCATTTACTTTTCATGGCTGGGGGTGGAGTAGTGAACTAGGTAGATGAAACTTCTGGTTTCAAAGGGGTTACAGCCTAGTAAAAGAGGCAGACCATAATCAAGGAAACAAGATGCAACGTGTGTCATTTAACAACAGGGCTATGTTCTGAGAAAGGCATTGCTAGGTGATTTCATCGTTGTGTGAACATCGTGGTGTGTACTTACACAAACCTAGATGGTACAGCCTACTATGTACCTAGGCTGTGTGGTGTGGCCTATTGCTCCTGCATTACAAACCTGTATAGCATGTTACTGTACTGAGTACTATAGGCAGCTCCAACACAAGGGGAAATATCTGTGTATTTAAACAGAAAAGATACAGTAACAGTACTGTATTATGATCTTATGGGGCCACCTCGTATATGTGGCTTGTCATTGACTGAAACGTCATTTTGTGCACATGACTATAATTTCAGTTAATAGTAAGTGAGTGCTATGGAGAACATTTTCAAAAAGTGATGTGATAAAGATGGATCAGGAGGGGCACCCTGGGAGATAGGTAAGGGCATCTCTTAGAAGCAATTATTTGTGTTGAAACTGAGTATTGAGAAGGAAACAGCTAAGGGAAGTGTTGGGAGAAGAGTATTCTGATAAGAGAGAACAGCAAATGCAAAGGCTCTGAGATCTGTACACACATCAGTTCCTTTAATCCTTCCTAAGCTTCTTTCTGTAAGGCAGGTAGACTGATTTTGCAGATGGCAAAACTGAGAACCACAAGTAACTTACATAAAGTCACTTACTTAGCTAGTTAGCAGGATGTCACAATAGAAACTCAGGATTATGTGACCGCAAAACCCATTCTCTTTCTGTTACCCATGCTGCTGCGTGGGATCTAAAGCACAAATTAAACACATTTAACGGAAAGGAATTCTGAAGAAAGAGAAGTTCCTATCCCAAATGCAGGTACTAGATAGTCCTAGGTCTTCCATTTTCTTTCTACTAAGAAATATACCACAAAGACTTACATGTATCCATTTGTTTGTTAATTCATTCAATAGATATTTTCCATAGTCTACAGTATAACTATGCTATTTGTGTTAAAGGTTTGGAATACAATCCTGGTGAATAGTATGAACTATTTTCCCTCAAGGAATTGAGAATGATTTTTTAGAATGTTGTTTGATAATCCTAGTAGTATAATCTGTTCTGCCAAAAGTTACATGGAAGGACATAAAATATTAAAATCTCAAAGTCTTTCTGTCAGTTAACTGAAATTTATTTCTAGCATTTAATATCTGACTGTATATTTGAAGAGAAAGAAAGTGAAACCCCTTTTTGCTCCTCTTTTGGGTATGATGGAAAAGGTATAGTTGGAATCTTTTCATTGATTTGCAAAATAAAACAGTATTTTATAAGACATTGGTTTATATGTGATTTATAAGGCATTGGTTTATTTTCTTACTGAGACTATCTCTGAACTCTGAGAAATTCCAAGGGAAAAGATTAAAGAGCTTTAATTCAACCTTGCCTAGATCCACTATTTTCAACTAATTTTTTTCCACTGTGCTTTCTGGCTCATTTTCTTAATGGACAATGGTGCAGCAAAGGTAATGAAAGTATGTACACTTACCTATTCCCATTAAACATGTGAGTGCTCTTGTGAAAGGAAATCTATGGTTATTTAAGCTACGCCCCTGCTTACTGTTCAATCATAACTGTTCTCATACCACAAGTCTAAAGAGGTAGCATCAGTAATCTGCACATATTAAATACTTAATATTGCTCAGTGGAAAGATAAATTCTGCTATATATTACTCTGTTTAACTTTTTCATAGTCTATATAATATTATAATATATTTTAATTGTTATTATGTACTTTCACTAAGAAGTAAGGCAGCTAGATCATGTAGGCCTTGTGGTGTAAAGACTTTGGCTTTTACTCGAAGGGGATGAGAAACTATTGGGAGATTTTGAGCGGCAATGCCATGGTCTGATCTGTGTTTGTAACAGAATGAATCTGGCTGCTAGAATCAAGTAGATGATAAAAGAGTATCAACTTGGGTGAGAGATAATAGTGTCTTTGTTTGGGGTGATAGTATATGACATAGACTAGAATATCGGTATCAAGCTGGCATGAACTTGGTTTTTTTTTTTTTTTTACCACAGTATTCCCATGGTATTCATTTGTAGTGAATTGCAAAAACTTAGTAATGCTTATTGTATGCATGAATGAACGGATATATGGACATTAGTTTTTCACACTTCTGTCTTCTCCCCATCTGTTTATTACTTAGCTTTAAAATCTAAGCCTACTTTCATGTGTTTTTTGGCCATTTATCTATCTTCTTTGGAAAACTGTTCATATCTTTTGTCTGCTTTGTGATGGAGTTTTTCCTCCCCTTCATGATTTGTTTGACTTCTTTGTAGATTCTGGATATCAGCCCTTTGTTGGATATATAGTTTGTGAATATTTTCTCCCATTCTGTAGGTTGTCTATTTGCTCTGATTATTTCCTTAGCTGTGCAGAAGCTTTTTAATTTAATCAAGCCCATTTATTTATTTTTGCTGTTGTGGTAATTGTCTTTGGGGTCTTAGTCATAAATTCTTTGCCTAGGCCAATATCTAGAAGAGTTTTTCCTACATTTTTGTCTAGAATTCTTATGGTTTCATGCCTTACATTTAAGTCTTTTATCCATCTTGAATTAATTTTTTTGAGTGGTGAGAGATAGGAGAGTCCTGTTTCATTCTTCTGAATGTGGCTATCCAGTTGTCTCAGCAGCATTTACTGAATAGGACTTCATTTCCCCAGTGTACATTGCTGTCTGCTTTGTCAAAGATCAGTTGGCTGTATGTGGGTGGTTTTATATCTGGGTTCTCTATTCTGTTTCATTGGTCTATGTCTCTATGTCCAACACCATTCTGTTTTGGTTACTATAGCCTTGTAGTGTAGTTTGAAGTCTGATAGTATGATGCCTCTAGATCTGTTCTTTTTGCTTAAGATTGCTTTGGCTATTTGGGCTCTTTTCTGCTTCCAAATGAAGTGTAGAAAAATTCTCAACCTCACTAATCATCAGGGAAATATAAATTAAAACCACAATGAGATATCACCTTACCCCGTTAGAATGGCTTTCATTAAAAAGTCCAAAAACAATAGATGCTGGCATGGGTGCAGAAAGAAAGAAACACTTATGTACTGTTGGTGGGATTTCAAATTAGAACAGCCTCTATGGAAAACAGTATGGAAATTTCTCAAAGAACTAAAAGTAGACCTACCATTCCATTCTGCAATCCCATTACTGGGTATCTATCCAAAGAAAAATAAGTCATTTTATCAAAAAGACACCTGCACTCAAATGTTTGTTGCAGCACAATTCATAGTTGCAAAGATGTAGAAACTACCCAAGTGCCCATCAATTCAAGAGTGGATTAACAAAATGTGGCATATCTATACCATGGAGTAGTATTCAACTATAAAAAGGATGAATTAGTGCCTTTTGCAAAAATTTGGGTGGAACTGGAGACCATTATCCTAAGTGAAGTTTCTCAAGAATGGAAAAACAAGCACCACATGTACTCTCTGATAAATTGGAACTATCTGATGGGCAACCATGTGTTTAGAGGAAAGTAAGAGTCATTGGAAATCAAGGGGGTGGGGAACCTACCTAACAAGTACACTGAACACTATTCAGGGGTTGGGCACACTTATAGTCCTGTAATGCTTATAGTCAAGCATTACAAAAGCTACCCATGTAACAAAAACATCTGTACACCTTTAATATTTTGAAATTAAAAAGAAGGCAAAAAAAACCCCCAAAAAACTAAGCTACTTTCCTTATCCTTTTGTTTTTAAAAACAAGTAAAAGAGAAACAATAGCAAAGCATCCAAGTTTCTTCTTAAATTTATTGAATTCAACAAATTTTCTTTTTAAAATGTACTTTTATATAATGACTTCTTTGGCATATTAAAAACATCAAATGTCAACAGAATGTTCCAAGACAGTGAGATGAGATTGTTGCTTAGGGTCAGGGCTATGCCACAGCACCACCATTTACTTTAAAATTAAAATGGCTACATAGGATTTAATTTCCTCCTCAGAAGGGCAATAACCTTTTCAATGAATCAGACTTGGCTTTTTTTTTTTTGCTTACTATAAATGGGACCATGTGACTGTAACATCACAAAGTGCCTAAACGGCAGGCTATATTAGAAAAGTTTGGGGACAAAGAGCACAAGATTGTATTTAGTGTGCAACTTTTTTGTGTGAGAAAGCAGAGAAATAAGGAGACACATACACACAATTGTTTTGAAGTACATAAAGAAGCATTGAATAAATACAGAAGCAACTAATAAGACTGGGTGTAGAAGGCAGGAGATAAACTGGATAGATGAGGCAAATTTTTAATAGATTTTTTAATATCATGTTGATTGATCATGAAAATTATTACTTATTTTTTAATGAGTGAATGAATGAAAGAATAAAACAGCATCTTATAAAAAGCCATGTGGAGCAGCAAGGAAGAGAAGAGCTTAGGGAAATTTGAAGTGAAACGTCAAGTGTTCATTTTATCACTTTCCCAGCCCTCAGAAACTCTATTTTGGGCTGAGAATTCTCAGATGAAATGTATATGTGTAAACACTAGTCAATAGTAACTGACCATATTTTATTCGTCTTTTTGCGTTAAAGAATGAAGAAGTCTAAGTTCTTGAGAATGCTTATTCTTCAAGGGCTGGAATGGCCAGTTGAAGGAAGCTGATCTTTGATCCTTTCAAAGGCTTAAAGAAGTAAAATTCTGCTACAGAAATTGTCCTTTTATATTTCTGCCTTCAAGAAAGGGTTAAAGATTGGGAGAATTTGCAACATTCCTGTCCTAGTCCTGTGTACATTGCTGTGAAGACTCCCAGGCATCTAGGCCATAGCTGGCACAGTTCCTCTTGGCAGTCATTTAAGTGTGAAGTTCCTCACTCATGCAAGACTCAGCCCCAAGCAGCATGTCTGCAAGGTACATCTGCACACAGAATCACCCCACTTGTCAGTAACAGCTGCGAAATCTGCCCTTGTTCTCTTTAGGTAAGAAATTTCACCAATCAAAATAACACCTTGCCCTTGTGTACAGTTTTGTATTTTTCAAAATATTTTCACCTATGCTATCTCGTCTTAGGAATTTAGTGAAGCTGAAAGATCGAAAAAATCTCAGATGCTATGACCCCATGTAACAGATGGAGGAATAGAATCCAAGAGATGAAGCGACCCCTTTGTCTAAAATCAAATAGCTATTACATTTAGAAACAGAGCTAAAACCAACATTCAGTTCTCCTGACTCCTAACCCAGCGATTATCTCTTACTATTACATAGCAACCTCAATTGTTTCCCTGGGTCTCCTCTATCTTTTTATCCTTTTTACTTTGTTCTTCTTCTTGACCCTTCCATATTAGTTTCATTTTTCTTTTATGCAGTAAAAGGTGGCTTTAATCAAAACTGAATGCTTATATAAGTGTGATATACTATAACATGTCAAAATTTAACAATTTCTTATTTTCATTGATGCTTACAAAAATTGCCAAAAATTGATTTATTTTATTTTTTTGCCACCAAGCAGTTGTAGTTTCATCTTCAGGTTCCCCGTCTCACACACTGAAAAATTAAGCATAAGTAGAAATGATAATTAAAGCCGTTTTCCTCATCCATGCTATGATTTATACTTGAGTTGTTTCCTATCAGATTTGCCACAAGTTGGAATCTTCTAAGCAAGTACTCCCTTATATAAATTTTCCACCAGTGGGCAGACACTTACAAAGGCTCTGTCAAAATTCTGGTAAGAAAATGTTTCTTAAAGTCATAGCTGATGCCAGACACTAACTATTCAAGTTTTCTATTCCACGTTGGAAGGGGGAAAAAAAAAGCTTTTACGGCTAAATTCAATTTTAGTAAAAGGGAAAGAATTACATCCAGGTCAAGTTCCAATGCAGTAAGGAATGAATCAATTGAGATATTCTATCTTAGAAATCAGTGCTTAGCATGCTTAACATCAGAGACGTGCTGAAAAGTTATAACAGCTTTGCACAGAGTTGCAATCGTATCACTTTGCGAAGTTGAGCATTCTCAAAGGGTTCTGATTCTATTCTGACTGCTTTCCTCACTTGACATTCACAGGCTCCACAGTCACCAAAAGGGCTGCTTTGGTAACACAGCACCAAAAAACATATCCTCTGGCTATTCAAAAGAGGATGATGAAAAGTGTTACTTGGGAACATTCAAGACTTCCTTTTGGTTGATAAAAGACATATTGTTTTCTTCTCTCACTAATAAATAATCTCACTCCATGTTGGCAATATTATAGCAGTTTTCTGTATGATTTCTTACTTGAAAATGCTATGGTAGGAGTTAGAATCTGAGATTTTTCCTGGCTCACTCTTAAATTTTTCCCCACTACCACTGTTTTCTTTTTCTACAATGGGAAGAAAATTATGACTTCAACTTCCAACTACCATATGTGTATTGAGCAAAACCATTTTTCTAATTAAAAATTTGTGTAAATTAATTAGCACAGGAAATGCTTTCTAAAAATATTAAAAATGAAATCTTAAATAAATCTAGAAAGATCTCATTTTATGATTAAGAATACTGACTATAAAATATTGTCATGAATAAATGTATTTTTATGAAATCTTAAATAAGTATAGGTGTTGGTTTGTAATTTTACGTTACTCGGTTCAAGGAACATCTTTCTAAACAAGATACAGGATATTACACATTTTCTTTCATTTTATGCAAAAGACCTGTTGTTAGTGACAGAAAGCCAGAAATTTTCTGTAAAATTAAAGTGACAAAAGTCTTTAATGTCCCAGTGCCTTTAAGTTTGAACACAGAAATTTTCATCGGAAAAAAAAGCAAGTTACATAAAAAAAAATGCCTTTGTGCTACAGTTTAAATTGCAGAGAGCGCAACTCTACATCTAATATTTTTCACTGCTGAGAGAGATTAAGAAGGGCTCAATCTCAAGAGCTCAAGAAGAGCTCAATCAACAAGAGCCAACCATACAAGCAAACTCTCCTACAACTGTTAGGTACAGACCTTATACCTTTCACAAAAATTAATGCAAAATGGATCAGAGACTGCTATGGTTTGAATGTTTTTGTCAAAATGTATGTTGAAACTTCACTCCCAATGCAACAGTAGTAAGAGGTGTGGGTTTTAGGAGGTGATTAAGTCATGAGGGCTCTGCTGTCATGAATGGGATTAGGTGCCTTTATGAAAGGGCTTGATAGAGAGAGTTTACCTCCTTCTTCCCCTGCTAACCACCATTCCACCATGGGAGGACACACCCACAGTCCACCCTTCTGGAGATGCAGTAATGAGGCACCTTCTTGGAAGCCTTACCAAAGACCAATCCTGCTGGTGCCTTGACCTTGGGTTTCCCAGCCTCCAAAACTGTGAGAAAAAATTTTTCTTCTTTATAAATTTCCCTGCCTCAGGTATATTGTTACAGCAGCACAAATAGACTAAGACAGAGACCTAAATTTAAAATTCAGAACTATAAATTTTCTAGAGGAAAAGCCAGAAGAAAATATAAACCTCAAGTTCTGGCACTAACAAGTTGTACCTCCGTAAGCGTAGCACCACTCTAGGTTTCCATTTTCTCACTTAAGAACTAAAAAATTGGACTAGTTGATTGCTATAGGGCTTTCTACTCTATGATTTTATGACAATGGAAAATATATACCAATTTTTTAAAAGAAATAATACCATATTTTGAGAGTTTTTTTTTTAAAAAAACTAGCAGGTTCTAGAAAGCTTAATGATTAAGTGGAAAGGAAAAATAAGGTAATGAAAATGTAGTTTTCAAACAATGTGGGTCAAATTTTGCAATGTAATCCAGATAAAAAAACCAGGCCCTTAGACATTTAGGTTTTTATATGATGCAAAATGAACAGTGAGGCTTTACCAAGAAAAAGTATAGCCAAATATATTTTGACAAATTTATTTAATGAATTAGAAAGTGACTAAAGAAAGACATTAGGTATAAAGCACAAACATATTAAAAACAATTTTTTTCACAAATTAGAGTTTATGTTTTCTGGTGAATACAGTTACTATTCAGTGGCTTGAAGTCAGTTAAAAAATTCTTATATCCAAAATTGATAAATATATGCAGCTTAGAAAAGCATCTAGGTTGGTACACCTGCCCTTACAGTCTTTATTAATGATACAAAATTGTGAAAATGATGTCACTGAGGAGTTAGCATGCCTTACAGCTATCACTACAGAATAAAAATTTATAAAAAGAACTTTGAGAACATATAATTTTGTATGTGCAAAGAGTTTGGGATTTGCCATGAAAAATAATTTTATTCTTTTGGAAGAATAAAATTTGAGTGACAGGTTTTCAAAAGGCACCTACAAAAAACCACATAAATATTTCCAAGTAACAACAATTTACATTAGAGAGGTACAATACAATTATTTTAAGCTGCAAGGGATGAGGTGGGAAGTAACCATTCCAGGGATATAGTGTGAAATAAGGCATGAAGATCCTAGTGTGTGCATGATCACAGCAGCTTTGCCAGATGACTAAGAAAAGTTTGGAGAAATGGGTGGACATTGTATTATGGAGGACTTTGCATACTAGCCAAAAGCTATTTATATTTTATCATGTGAGAAAAAAGGTATAGAAGAGGTAAATGTAAAAAGGGTTTTAGGACTACAGATGTGGTGGCTGTGTGTTAATGCAGTAGTCAACAGATGACTTCACACTCCCAGGGATCTAGGCTGGTATCCTGACTTTGTGACCATCAGAAAGTGAGCTTCCTTAAGCCCCAGTTTCCTCGTAAGATTTTATGAGAATTAAGGGATATATTTCTATAACCACTAACCACTAGGCATAGTGCCTGGCTCGGTAAACAGAAGCTTAATAAAATGCTTTGCAAAGACAGGATTCAAGTGGAGGAGAGGCCAGAGTTTGGGATACCACTTGAGAAATCATTAAAATAGTTTAATGGAATGTCAATGGGAATAAAATTAAGAAATGACTTAAGGGACTAACAGACCTTAATGACTAAATAAAGGGATGAAAATAAAACAAGGGGTAATCTTGACTCCAAAGTTTGGTGTTTGAGTGGCTGGAAGAATGGGGGCTGATACTCTCAGAAATGTGAAATCCAGTGGGGGGGAGCAGGGGGAATGGAGGGAGAATGATGAATTCTGCTTTAAATGCAGCGAGTATGAGGTGATGGAGAGACTTGCAGGTAAAAATTTCTAACAAGAAATTCGGGATATAGGTTTGTAATGTCCCCCTCTAACCACTAGCTGGAGGCATAAATCCAGGTCCTGTTCTCAGTCATGCTCTTGTGTCCAAAGTCTTCCCCTCAGTCATTTCAACCAATTCCCCAGTTTCGACTATGGCCCTCCTACTAAAGTCCGAGGCCTACTGATTTCCACTTAGATGTCTCATGAATGCCTCAAATTCAACATATCCAAAATCAAAGCCATATTTGCCCTTAAATATTAATAGGCATCTCACTGACTTACCTGGCTCTGTCAATAGTGCCTCCAGTTCACCGAGCATAGGCACCGTGGAGTAATTGTTTACTTCTCCCTTTCTCGTAAAATCCTATAAATGTGTGTTGTATGAAAGGAGAAGTCAGCATTCTCCTTAGATGGGATGAGAAGATTCTAGACACCTACACAAAAGATTCATGTTTAAGGTATTGCCACTTACTTTGTGGCATCTAACCATATCTTTTGCATGAATTATAAAAGACAGAATTGATACATTAAACCTCATTAAGATTAATAACTTTTCTTCATCAAAAGACAAAATTGAGAGAGTGAAATGGCAGTCTAGAGAACAGGAGAAGTTATTTGCCACAGATGTATCTGACAAAGGAATCATATCCAGAATATTTAAGAAACTCATATTTAGCAAAAGAGGATATGCAAATGGCAAAGAAAAAAAAAATAGATGGTAATTTTACTACTCTTTTTAAGGACATGCAAATGCAACTCACCAAGACAAACTATTACACATCCACCAGAATGACTAAAATGTTAAAAACAGAAAATGCCGAATATTGGTAAAGATATGGAGCAACTGGAACTCACTGTCACACTGCTGATATGATTGCTAGTTCATACGACTACTTTGGAAAACTATCATTATCTACTAAAGCTGCGTATGCACATGACCAGTTAATTCTATCCCTAGGTCTATATCTAACAGAAATTTTACATATGTTCACCAAAACGCATGTGCATAAAAGTTAATAGCAGCAATGTTATCACTCCAAACTGCCAACTACCCAAATGCCCACAAACAGTTGAATGGGTAAATAAGTTATAGTTTGTCTACCTAATACAATACTGTCTGGCAATAAGAATGAGCCAACACACAAAAATGTGGATAAATCTCACATGCATCATGTTGAGTGAAAGAAGCAAGACACAAAGGATTATCATGGATAATCCTATTTATATAAATTATCAATGCAATTGAAAATAAAGTATGCTGTCCAAGGCCAGGATAGTGGGTAGGGGCAGGGATAGAAACAGGAGTCTTTGGAGTTACCAGTAATATTCTCTTGCTTGGTCTGGGTGCTGTTTTTTTGAAAATTGAGTTTCTATACACTTCAGAGTAAATTTAAGACAAGGGCACTTAAATATGGGGCATATATGTTATACTTCAAAAGTATTAAAAGTTCTGTCAATTTTCCCTCTTCAGTATTTCTGTTTGTTACCTCCTGAATATTCCAGTATACACCTGTTTATCTCAGACCCTTATTACCTTAATCTAAACAATTGTTAGTTTTCTACATGCCTGTCCCTTTCAATTTCTCTTAATTACACTTGGTAGATTAGCCTTCAAAAGCAGAGCCTCAATCATGCATCTCCTTATTCATTAAGAAATTAAGTTTAAATCTTTAATATGGTCGCCAAGGCCCTCATACGTTAGTTCCAAGAAACTTTCTTGCCCAATCTTGCCTTACACTGAACAAAAGGAAGCTACGTTGTTAATCTAAACATGATTTTGTCTGCCTCTAGTCTTATGCCACTCTTCTTAAAAAAGTTTCTACCATTCTGTTGAAACTGTCCTTTCTTCCTGTCCCAATTCAAATGCAGGGCTGGCGATAGCCTCCCACCTCATTTAAAAATGTGATCTCACCCTTTTCAGAGAGTTGCTTGACAGTTATTACATGTTCTCTCTTATGGATGGCGTTATCTTCCACCATGTGTTCTATTTTTTGTCTTATCCTTTCCTTTTTGAGTCTAACCCGCAAGAGGAGAATAGAAGTTTTGTCCCACTTTTCTTTGCAGCCCTGCCTCAATCAGTTTTGCACACAGTGGGTCATCAGTAAACATTTTAAAACTTCATGGAATCAGAATAACCTAAAAACCGTTTGCTGCTTTAAACTTTTAAATTAAGCCCCCCCAAATAACTTATAATATCTGCTATTCTATGTTTAACAGTCATATTTCCTTTGACCAAATGATTGAGTTTAAGTGGGCATTCTGTCATACAGAAAAGCTTGTTCCTTTCTGCATTCTTTCAGAAAATGAAATTGCAGAGAAATTTATCATGACTCATAATGGTGGAGAAAACAATAAAAAAAACTTTATCAGAGGTGAGGATAAAACAATTGTATATATTTCTTCTTCTTTTTATTTTGCCTTTAACATAAACCATATAAAAACACCTGCGGTAAAGGCAACTTTAAAATGCCAATGCTAAAGCTGCCTATTTACTTTCCATACCACTCTGGATTTTAGGACACTTTCAGGTAGATTATACTGCTGTTGTTTTGTCCTATAGTATTGACTTGGTATCTTTGGTAATATTTCGAATTGACATTTTTGGCAAATTTTCAAAATTGGTATTGTATGCATGAAATTTGGACCATTATTTAAAATGAGCCATGTTTAACTAGAAGAAAGTAAAGAGAAACGAAAAGTTGACGTTTTAACGTAATTAGTCCTTTTGAGATTGAAAGGAAAGAATAGGGTGGGTGGGCAGGTTGAGGTGGGGTGACTGGAGAGAGAAAAGAACGAAGGGAAGATGATATTGACAGCTAACATCCTGTGATAGCACATGGTATACTTACAAATGCCTGGCAGGATCCTGCTGTTAACCCCATACATGCCTTGCCCAAGACCACACAACTTATAAGTGACAAAGCTGTGATTCAACTAAGCAAAGCTGAAGAAGCAGCTTCTTTTCAGAAGAATAGAGGGCAACAGGAAATTGCCAATAGGAATTATCTTTCTAGTCTTGTAGTTTGTTAATGATTACAGCCCACTGAGTCCTCTCTCAAATTAGAAAACTTAAAAAAAAAGAGAGAAAAAGAGAGAGAGAGAGCCAGGAAAAGAAAAAGAAAAAGCACAAACCCCCAAAGTCTGCATTTCTCTCAATTTGCACAAGAATTACAGAGCCTATCATTATTAAGAAACTCTGAAATAGGAATTGGAAGGCATAATTTTAGTTTTCATTCTGTCGGTTTCTACCTGCATATTTTTATGAACCTGAGCAAAGTAATTGGCCTTTAGAGCTTACGTTTTCTAATTCGTAAAATGGAGTGTAATTATATATTTGAGACTGTATACAATGGTGTTTTTAGGCAATAAAATTTAAAATGGAGTGCATTTAAATTCCATAAAAGTTGTGAAAAGGCTGGGAATCACGCTTCTAAATGTTAACTGTTTCTACAGCAATCAAACTGCTTTGGAACATTATCATCATTGTGAAACCCACGACGATGCCAGGACCATTTGATGCTCAAGCTTGTCCTGACATCACATTAAAAAATTTTTTTAATCCAGGATCAAGAAATAATTGAAAGCAATTTCATATTTATATTGGTTTCTCTTAAAAGATCACAGTGGTTCCATTCATAGCATACAACTAAACCTATTGAGTTTCTCTTTTTCATCCCTCCTCACTCTCCATCCCCAATGAGATCATAGGCATTTCATCAAAAGATAAGAATTCTTTCTCTACTTCTAGTTTCTGAAAATTGTATCAATCTCAGTTCATAAATGTTCTTTATTTTCCTCAATCCATTCTATTTTCCCCTTTCTCATATCAATTTTTATCTCTTTCTTTAGTGAGTACTGTGACCCCCCTTGCCTTTAGTGAATGCCAATAGCCTCTGCAGGCTCCTCAGTTCTATCTTATTTGAAATTCTCATTAAAACCTAGTAACCAACACAGGATCTTTCTTAGTGATCTTAGTGAGTTCATAGCAGCAAAAGGCTATGGATACTGATAGATTAATATCTTCCTCCTCAACACTACTAAATGTAAAAAACTACCTGGGAATAGTGGGAGATTGAAAAAAAAACTGAACTAAAGAGAACAATCGATTGTAAGATTTGACCCCATTCTTAGAGAATACTCTCTAAGTAAACTCTAAAACCACTCAGGAGCTATTATCCATTAGAGCAGGCAAGTGAGTGTGGTCATGCACTGTGTTTTTTCATTAATTATTTATGCTTTCTACTACAATTTCATTTCACCAAAGGACAGATAGGATAAAAAATGTGCTATGTATGACTGCGGTATAAGTATTGACATGAAACTTTGGGATAGAAAGAGATTGCATGAGGGTTGCTTTAACAATGAATAATACTAAAAAGACTTGAAGTAGGATGACTATAGTCAGAATGAGAAGAAAGACAGTAATGTGAGAGGAGCCACAAGTAAATATGAATGTGCAATAGTATTTGGTAATTAGATGTCACGAATATGGGAAGAATTCATCAAAAACTGATTCCAGGTAGCAGCACTGAGAAAACGAGAAAGTTACGGAAGGAACGAAGCTTGAAGGCAAAGATGATGAAGGGTTTGCTATTAGACATAGGTTTGTTTTTAGACCAAGTGCATCTCTACCATGGCCTATTGGAGCTCTGGAAAGACAGGACGATCAAAAAGGGAGATATGTAAGCCACTCAGTTACCAATGGCATTAGAAAGAGAACAGAAAAAAAAATAGAAAAAAAGAAAGTGAATGAGGTTATTGTGCATAATTTCCTATAGCTTTTTTGGAATGAGATTATGAACAGCTTTCATAGTGAAGTACATTTTATAAATGTTCATTAACACTAAAAGTGAATTTACTCATTTTTCTAAACCCCTAATTCTTCATTAAAAGATACATTTTGCATCTTAAACTATTTTAAAGTGCATATAATGACATTTTAATAAGTATCTCAAGGGTTTTTTAAATAAAAGAATTGCTATTTTATTTAGATCTACAAATAACTTTATAATAGATAAAAATTACTAAATTCAGAAGTTTCTCATTCCTTAAAGGATTAATTTAGAGCTGAGGCAAAACTGGAATCTTTTTAATTGTGAGGTTTGTGGCTTGTTTGATTACTTTTTTACCTTTTGGAAGTAAAGAAACTGGCAGGTCAGTTTTACAATGGCTGTACCATTTAAAGTACCATACTAGTTCTCATTCTGGAGTCACAACCAGACTGGAAATGTCAGTGTCTTGTCTGAATAGGGAGCTGAGCTGGGGGTTGGAGGGATGGGGGAGTCTAAGAGGGAACCACATGGCAGGCCAAGCCAAGCACTGGGCCTGAGGGGAAGGGCAATGACCAGTCATGATCCAGGTAAACAACCCAAATCAAGATTCTGGGTGTGTCTGAGTCTGAAAACCTGATGATGGTCAGTATTAATTTTTAGTAAAATTTAAACTGAGACCTTAAGGAAGGAGTTATTCAATTAAAGAGTGAGTTAAAAAGCATTTCAGGTAGAAAGTTCAGTATGGAAAATAGATTAGTGCTGCAGGAGTAATGGACTTATGTATAAACTGCCCTGGGCACTCTCTCAGGCATTTTGATTTCAAATATAGTGAGAAGATACTGGAGAGTTTTAATCTGGAAATTGTTATGATATAATATAGATTTTAAAAGATATCTCACTGGCTGCTATGTGAAGAATAAATTGGAGCAGCTATAAGATGATGTCTAGAAAGGTATTGCAGCAGAGCAGGTGAGAGAGGATGGCTGATTCATCTGAGATGGCAGCAGTGGAGATGAGAGAAATAGATGCTTTAATGGCTCAATGGTGTCCTCTCAAAATTCACACGCTGAAATCCTAAGCCCCAGTTCCTTAGAATGTGACTATATTTGGGATAAGGTCTTTAAAGAGGTAATTAAGGTAAAATGAGGTCATATGGGTGGACCCTCATTCACTATGACTGATGTCCTTATAAGAGGAGAACAGGACACAGAAGCACAGACCAAATTAGGACGAAGAAGCACAGGGGAAAGACCACATAAAGAGAAAGAGAAAAGGTGGCTGTCTGTAAGCCAAGGAGAGAGACTTCAGAGTGAAACCCACTTTGCCTACACCTTGATCTCAGACTTCTAGTCTCCCTTATCGTGGGGATAAATTTCTGTTGTTTAAGGCACTCACTCTGAAATATTTTTAGCACCCCTAGAAAACAAATATAGGGTGGAATCAAGATATATTTGAAATATAGAATTGCTAGGATTTTGGACTTGATTGAATGTTTAAAAAGGCTGGGTTGAAGAGACATATGTTAAGTTTCCTAGTTTGAGCAATTGCCTAAATGCTATTGTGACTTTGCTACCCCCAACCTGAACCTTACATAGGTTACATAACTTGTCAAATTTCCTCAACTAGAAAGGAGTGTGTTAGGTCTGTCTGGATGTTCCCTGGTTCCTTGGTTCCCAGAGTCAAGAATGAGTACTGGTATCAAGTAGAGCCAATGATGGAGTGATCACAAATGCAGGGCAATTCCACACAAACCGTTTATCACAGGAAAAAGGAAGAAACTATAAAAATTGAAGATGAAAAAGGAAGCTATAGAAAATGACATAAAGAGAAAATATGTTCCAGAGAGAGAAGAACACGTCAGTCTCCACGAGTGGAGGAAGACACAGAGGTCTGAGCACACACCTATGTGCTCACTAGTTTGTCCCGCCTTTATCCTGGCAGGATTGGTTGCCACTTCCCGCCTTTGGTGTGATTGACAGGTTGGGGTTACATAACAGGCTGGTTATATAACAGTTCCCCTTTCTGCACATGCTGTTCCCCAGAATCCTTCATGAAAACTCCATCTATGCTATGCTAATTAGATGGTAATGAGCCCCAGGTGGATTAAAGGTCACTAGGAGCTCCTTACTGTGTATGTAACAGGGGAACAGTTCCTAGCTGGAATTTGGTTCCTAGCCACTCTCTGCCCTTAGCCACTTCCTTGCCTGCCTTGCTACCCGTTTTCCCTCCTTCAGATCTAACAAGTGGAACTGGAACTTGAATCAAGGTTTGTTTCACTCCAAAGCTATAATCTTATCTTCTATGTTGCTATACCTGTCACATTTTTAAAATATTGATAGCTGTAAAAATTTTAAAGCAAAAATGAACTGCAGGGATCATTAACTTCACCCATTCACAGTTAGAAAACTGAGGCCATAGAGAATTGACAGGACACACCTCTCCATTTTGAAAGAATAAATTCAGTTTATCTTTGTTTGATAAGAGGAACTGAAATAAACATTCTACCTACTATCTACAGGAACAGAACTAATTTCCTCTGCTGATTAAGGGTGTTCCTTTGAATGGTGAAAATGAAAATCATTAGCATTTTGAATAATAGATTTAACTTCTCTCTATCTGGTGATTTTTGTTTAATGACACACTACAAAGCATGAAATTTCACATGAGTGGAGTTACCTGAATCTAACTTTAAACCTTGACTTACTGGAAAGAATTTTGTAGAACAATGTAACTTAAAATTGTGTTTCCCAATCTTAATGCTTTTTCTCCTCCTTTTATAATCTCACTCCTTTTTCCCCAAAACCTCTTTATTATTTTCAGGATTTCCCTTATCTTCACATACACCCTTGAAACATATATTCATATTCACAAACAGACAAACACCTGAAGCAGTATATCTTGGAAATGACCACCAATATTGAAATTCTGTTTGAAACTCTGTTGACTAAGATGAGGATCAGAGCAAATCTTAAATTATGGGAAAGAAGGGGCTGCATTGAGCGGAAACATGAAAATGACAACCCCCCCCGGTTGTTCCTCCCACCACCATCACCAACATCATCATTCCTACCACCACCACTATCTCCTCCACCACAAAAAATACCAGATACCACTATTAAAATTCTAGTCTTTGGGCCTGATTTCAAGGCACCATGATAGGCTGTGAGCACACAGAGACAGTGGAAAACATCATTCTTCTGTTATTTCCAGAAGAAATCCCATGGAATTTTTAGTCTGGAAATCAGAATTTTAGTAAGGAACAACATTAATGATTCATCTGGCTTTAGGCTGTTCATCTATGTTTTTAGTCCTCAATTCTTTGTCCATAAAATGGGACATATTATTTTTAAATGACATTGTATGATATATTGAAGAAGATCTAGCCTTTAAACAGATTTGGTTCAAATCCCAGCTCTGGTAGTGTTACCTGCTTAAGCTTCTCTTGAACTTGTTTCATCATCTATAAAATGAGCCTTACATTGCTTAATTTCTCATGGAAGGAGTAAATGAGATAACACATATAAACCACTGGCTACTTGATAGAGCCTCAATAATTTTCATTCTATCAAAGTCCTCGCAAGCCCCATGACATTAAATCAGATTTAAATGAACAATTAGGATATGTCCTGGTAGGTAAAAGAAAAGAGAAACACAGTGCCACCTATTTTGCTTTAGTAGAGGTGGTTCTGGTGGTAATGGTAAAGTTCCACAGATAATTAATTGAGAAAACATTTATTGAGTGCTGGACATTTTACTTGGCATCGCAATGCAAAGACACCCATTATATATTAATATTAAAGTTCCCAAGGAATTCACAGTCAATTTGGGGAGATAAACACATAAAAAACATTACAAAGCAGTGTAGTTAGGTCAGTAATAGACTCAGTGTAGGATATTACAGATACATCAAGGAAATATGTAGCCCAACTTGGAGTAGATTTATGGATACACATAAATCTCTGGTTTCTTCTTACCATTATCTGATATAGTGACATCCTCTCTTGGAAGCCATTAAGCGTTGAGTGCCTTGTTGAGCCACAAAATCTTCATGCTTGAAAAAATAAGGCACTCAGCAAACATCCTGAATTACAAAGAATATTGTTGGGATGTTTCATATTTAGTTCTGTTTTGGGAACCCTAGTTTAGAGAGTTTCATTATTAGTTATTGTCAAAGATTGTATTTTTATCTTTTAGGAGGTCTGTTTAGAGACCACATTATAATATCACTTTACAAATTCCCTTTACAGATACATGGCTCCATTGCACCTAGTGAAAAATGACTTCAATTATCCTTATACTGAAATGCTAAGGGATCTTATGCTGACTGGAGGAAAGGGAGTGAATGTTGAAAGGCCTTGACCTCCACATGATATTAAGGAAGTTATTGTTAGATGGAGGTGTAGCACTGAGAGTCATTTAAACAGTGGGAGAGCCATGGTTCTTTCTCTGGAGGTCCTCACGTTTTAAATTTCTCTGTCTATTCTCAAGAAGTATATCTCTGAGATGATAGCTTTATTCTTTTTCCTCAATCGTCGTCATTCTGAAAAGGGAGAGACTGATAAGGAAAAAAAATGTTTTCCTGGCATATGCTACAGGATATAGGGATTGCATTGTATTTTTAGAAAAAAAATATTTGGGTTGGTTAATTAGGCAAATCAATACCATGAGATACTTGGGATTGTTAAACTGGAAACCTGAAAGTTATAGAATGTATCTTGGTAAACAAATTAATGAAGCATTTGAGTGGATGCATTCATGTAGAAAAATCCTGTCATAAAATATTCTGGAGATATTTTTATTTAAAGTGACATAAAATTCCTCAGGAGATGAGACTCCCATAACGGAAAAATCTGTGAACATGTATAATAGGAATATATTAAAGTTTTCTTGCCATAATACTTTTCAGTCCAATTTTTAAAATCTGTCATCCGTGTGTGCATGTGTGTACGTGTGTGTGTGTGTGTGTGTGTACAGACGGGGTAGTGGGAGAGAGAGAGGGAAGAAAAGAGAAGAGAGACTTGAGAAAGCAGAAATCCAACAGCTCTTAGTGACTGGTTGCCAACCCCAGGAGCTCTAAAGTAGAGAAAAGTCAACTGGAGATGCCCACCACCAGAGGTGTTTCATTCCTGGTGGATTGATTTTTGTTGTAAAGTGATAAAAGATGCAACCTTAAGCTTTCAGAGTCTAGTATCTGTAGCTCTGCAAGAGGATACAGAGTGCCCACTTTAATCCCAGGCTCACGGGAGCGTAAGGGCTAAGTACAGTGTACAACCCAGGGGTGGAGGGGTTCATTGTTTTTACAAGTTAGAGAAAAGTTAAGGAAATCCTATATTAAATAAAGGCAAGCGAGTTTGCTTACTGCAGGAATTTTCTAAACTATTAACATGCATCACCAGACTATAGATGGCAGGGAATAGAAAGCAGTGCTTTCATATTTAGTTGACTATGGAATCAGTAGCAAAGTTACGGGGAAAATTGTTTGGCTCTATAAAGTCTAGCAACTCACTCTCTCTTTCCCTTAAAACAAAGAAAGTACTTCTTTTCTTTCTTCTGGCAAACAGTTTAAATGAATTTGGCTAAGGGGGGTTTGGAATGTCAGGTGCAAGGGTGTTTTAACACCCTTGTAGCCTTGGGCACTCTTTCTTTTAGAAACTCCATTCCAAATCTTATCAAAACTTTAAAATGTAACCAAATGTCATATTAAATAAAATGTTTTTGCTATAAAGTCATTTTAAAGGATTTTCAAAGGTAGCCTTTCTGACAGTAACAAGATCAAATTAAAAAGCTAAGGTAGCACAATGCAAAACTCAAAAAAAAGAAAAGGCCAATTATAAAGAGAATTGGCCATTATTGGAAGAAAAAAATAAAAAGAGTGTCAAGGAAACATATTCTGGCAGTGGGCATTAAAATAACATTTAGGGAAGAGGGTTTCCACCATCACCACTGTTGTATAACACCAGGGGTTAAAATTTACATAGATTGTCATGTGAGTGGTACCTGCTAAAATTGTGCTATGTGGCAGCCTGGTCACTGACTGCTTGACCCAGGAACAAACTTGTCCTAGTTGTGAGGCAGGTATATCTGTGGAAATGTAGTACTTCCATCTGTCAAAACAGGAGGCCATTAAGCACTGCAATCAAAGGAACAGAAGAAACCTGTGCTCTGATTCCAGGATCACTAAGTAATCTTCTGATTATAATTTGACTTCTTATGTAACTTCCTACAGAGAAAGAATATGATGGTCAAGAAGTGAGTATCTGTTTCAGTTGACAATTATTTTTCTCATTGTAAATGAAATTAGCATTCTGGTTTTATCCATTAGTCGACTGCACTTTTTTTTATAGTGAATAAACATCTTCCAGTTTGAGCCGGTCTAAAAGACAGAAAAACACAAATTTTAAGTTTGGAAACCTGAAGATCAGACCCTGGCCTGGTACGATTTTGAAAATATAGTACAATTTTGTGAAATTTCTTAAGGACAGTCTGTGGCCCTCACTTGTCACTGCAGTGGCTCTAACATCTTTACATTAGAGCTTAAAACAGGGTGAGATCCTAGGTAATAAATAATAGACCATTTTCAAGTGGAATCTGACAAATAAAGGTAATTGATAAAGAAAATTAATATCCATTATACCATAAAATGCTTACAGTTACATCATTTCATTTAAATCTCAAAACTTTGTGAGCTAAATTAACATTATTTTCAATTTAGTGAAGAAAAGATGGACACTCTGTGAGATTTCTGATCTGCCTAAGACCACACAGCAACTGAGAGGAGCTAGAATAGATTATAGGACTACTGGATTACTGGTTTTGCATTGCGTGTTTTACTATAATAACATCATGTAAGTAAGGTGACTAAATCAAACTGTCTAATATGTCTGAGTGGAGGATGGAGAAATGATGCGAAAAGAGAGAGAACTGCAGAATGTTTACAAAGCTAGTGCTGGCTAGAGAGATATTGAAATAATTAGTGAGCAATTTAGACTCTACTAATTAACCATAATAAATACTGAACATGGAAATAAAAATGTCTGCCTACATCAAGAAGTTAAGAAGTATGCAGTGAATAATTTATTTAATGTATATTGGATGCAATTTGAGTTGGATTGTTTGGATATTAGCCACATCTGTGGGCTTATCTATTCCATTATAAATAATCTTTTGCTTATAAATAATTGGAGACTTACCCATATAAACCAACAAAATGTGATTTATGGCTAGATGGACTTGGAGAGTATACAATTATGCACATCAAAAGAAATTCTCTGACTTATAAAAAATAAACTTTAGTAGGTGGTTCAGAATATACAAATGAAAAATAGGAAATTTGCATGCATTATTGCAGTGAACAGCTAGTCAGGCATGTGTCAATTTTAAAGGAAATGTGTGGCATTTTCAGTGTCAGAGGATCAGATATAAAGGACTGTACACCATCTGGGTCTGTACTGCCATACAACAATCAAAAACTTGGCAAGAGTGTGTTCCCACCAATCACAGTGTGGTTGCTATTGACTAGAAACACCACTGCGGTTGTTTTAATTAGAGCTATGTCAAGTAATTCAGTGTTAACAGTGGTGTGGATGAACCAGCATTGCTTACAGTTTGAAAAACTCTCTGGACGCTTACTCCATGTATGGGAGTCTTTTGGCAACATTTTTGTGAGCTGAAAATAATTCATATTAAGTCTGGCGGTCATTATGTCGTGTCCCATTGTGTTAATGCCATGACTAAGTGGAAAAACAGATGTGGCAATTAAAAACTAAAAGTGATACCCATTTATTTTTGGCCAGAGAATTGCTACACATAACAGAATTTTTTTCTTCCTTAAGCTGAAGAGATGGCATGAACAGGGTAACTATTATTTTCCTGCTGTTTATGAATAGTTCATGAATCGTGACCAACACACAACCACCTGCATATTTCTATTTTTAAACCATTTAAAAATATGCTTATATTAACTTACTGAAATTTCTCTGAATTCCTGAAAAAATCTAATATGTGTGTTGTCATGTTTTTTGTTTTTGTTTTTCTGAGTGGGGTGAGGGTGGTCAAGCCAATTTGGCTAGAAAGAAAAGAGCAGTTAAGTAACTAAAATAAGATAGCAGCTTTGAACCAGCCTTGCACACAGAATGAAACTTTCAAGCACAGAGAGTAAAGCATGGCATTTTCCCAGTCTGTCTCACAACCATTGGAAAACCAAACTGATCATGCCCTTATTTGACAGTAATTGATCAAATTAACAATCTAAACAAACCCACTTTGAAGAAGACCAAAAGTATCTTGTTAACTAGACTTCAGCCTGTCCTAGTTTTACAAATTTCTACAAGTTAAATATTTTTAAGTATCTGCATTTTTGCAAAGATTTTAGAAGACTTTTCAGGAAATTAAAGAATAAAACACAACGTTTACTGTCATGGAGCTTACAATTTAGTAAGGAGTATAACACTATGAGTAACTTTACTTCAAAACAAAGTGTGTTAAGAATCATATATGAGTAGATTAAACTGCTATGTGATACCATGGTAATAAAACTATTAGTAAACACAATCCCTATAAAAATTTCAGCTGCCATCTTTGAATAAACTGGCAAAATGAACTTAAAATAGGTATGAATATTTAGAGGCTTAGAAGAAAATTCAAGGGATTAGCCAAAACAGTATCAAAAAGGAAGAAGAAATTTAACAGATTTATACTTTTTTTAGAACTTATTACAATGCTACCTTAACCAATACGGTATGGTATTGGCATGAGAAGAGACATATACGTCAATGAAACACAACTGAAAGTTCAGAAACATGCCATTGCATTTGTGGTTGATTGATTTTGACAAGGGTGCCAAGACAATTCAATAGGAAAATAAAAGTTGATGAAAAAATTATGCTGGGACAGCTGGAAAGCCACATGCAAAAGAAAGAAGTTGGAATTATACTTTACATCATACAAGAAATTAATTCAAAATGAATCAAAGACTTAAATGTAGGAGCTAGAATGATTAAACTCTTAGAAAATATATAGGCAGAAATCTCCATGAGCTTGGGTTAGGCAATTTTTTTTTAGATATGACACCAAAAATAAAAACAAAAAAAGAAAAAAATCAGATAAATTGGACACCATCAAAATTAAAAACTTATACTACAAAGGACACCATCAAGAAAGTGAAAAAAGGTTCCACACAATGGAAGAAAATTTTTGCAAATCAAATCTCTGACAAGAAACTTGTATTTGAAGTATTTAATTAACCCTTAGAAGTCAATAATAAAAGGAAAAATAACTGAAATTTAAAAAGGGCAAAGGATCTGAATAGATATTTCTCCAAAGAATGTATACCAGTGTCAAGTGAACCCATGAAAAGATGGTCAATGTCGTTAGTCATCAGAGAAATGCAAGTAAAAACCACAGTGAGATATTACCTCACACTCACTGTGATGGCTCCAGTCAAAAAAGACAGATAATAACAAGAGTTGGCAGGATGTGGTGAAGTTGGAACTTTTATACACTGCTTAGTGGAAATATAAAATGGTACAGACATTTGAAAAACTGTCTGACAGTTCCTCGAAAGGTTAAACGTAGAATTACCAGATGAACCAGCAATTCTACCTCGAAGTATCATCTATCCAAAAGAAATGAAAACGTATGACCACACAAAAACTTGGACATGAATATTCCTAGCAGCGTTATTCAAAACAGCCAAAAAGTAAAAACAAACAAATGTCTATCAATTGATGAAAGGAATGGATAAATGAAATGTAGTATGACTATACCACGGAATATTATTTGGCAATAAAAAGAACAATAATGGGACTTCCAGTTTCTGGTTCCACATGTAAGGAACTTGGAAGTTGCCACTCAGTCCTACCAATTATAAAGCTGGAAAAACTGAAAGATGAATAATGCTTCTTAGAGCTATAAGAGAATTGAGATGACAAGGCAAATTGCTGCTCCCAAAATTGAAGAGAGAGACAGACATAGAATAATAACTTACTGTAGCTGGTTGCTAGGAGTTAGGGGAGGCAGGAATGAATAGGTGGAACACAGAGAATTTTTAGGGCAGTGAAAATACTTTGTATGATACTGTAGTGGTAGATAAAAGTCATTATACATTTGTCTAAACCCATAGAAGGCACAAATCTAAGACTGAACCCTAATGTAAATTATGAACTTTGGATAATAATGGTGTACCAACGTAGGTTCCTCAACTGTAATAATTGCATTACTCTAGGTGGGGATATTGACAATGGGGGAAGCCATACATGCAGAGGCAGGAGATTATGGGAAATTTCTGTACCTTACTCTTAATTTTGCTGTGGACCTAAAACTGCTCTTAAAAAATTTAAAAAAATGTATGCTGTTAATCTTTCAATCCTCCCCAAAAGAATCTACGGTTATTTACCTGAGTAATTGTGCACTGGAAAAAGTAAAATAATCAGAATTTTCAAGGGTTACTGAACATTGGCTCTGAAGTGACACTAATTCCAGGTAAGAAAAAAATGTTACTGTGCTTACCGGTCAGAGTAGGGGCTTATGGAGGCCAAGCAATTAGTAGAGTTCATCTTACAGTGAGCCCAGTGGAGTCATGAACCTATCCTGTGGTTGTTTACCTACTTAAGAAACGCAAAATTGGAGTAGACATACCAAGAAACTGGCAGAATCCCGATATTGTTTTCCTGGCCTGTGGAGTGTGGGCTTTTGCAATAGCAAAGGCCAAGTGGAAGCCACTAGGTAGCCTCTAATTACAAATATGGTAAAGCAAAAGCAATAGTGCATTCTCAGAGGAATTGCAGAGACTAGTGCCACCATCAGGTATCTTGAAAGTTGTAGAGGTAGTGATTAATACCACATCTTCATCCAACTCACCTATCTGGGTTTTGCAGAAAACAGATGGATTTTGGGGGATGGTAGTAGATTATTGTAATGTTAATCACCTGGTGACCCAGTTACAACTGCTATTTCATACATAATTTCATTCCATCATTGAAGTAACATTCTCTTATATTTGGTATAGATATTGATCTGTTATGTATTTTTTTCTCAAATTCTGTTAGTAAAGATCACCAGAAGCAGTTTGCTTTCAGCTGGAAAGGCTATCAATACACCCTCACTGTCCTGCCTCAGAATTACATCAAGTGTCCAGCCCTAACCTATGTTTTGACTTAGTCTTCATTGATCTTGATCACCTTTTCTTTCCATAAAATACCACACTGCTCCATTATGTTGATGGTATTATGCTGATTGACACCGGTGAGCTGGAAGTAGAAATTACTCTAGACACATTGGTAAGACGTTTATGTGTTAAAAGTTGGGAAATAAATCCCACAAAATACAGAGACCTTCCACTCCAGTGAAGTTTCTAGGGGTTAAGTGGTCTGGGGCATGTGTAGATAGAGATCTGATTCCTTCTACAACCAAAACAGAGACACCATGCCTAATAAACCTTTTTAAATTATGGAAGCAACATATTCCTCATTTGAGAATGCTACTCTGGCCCATTTATTCATTATTCTTTCAAGCTGGTAGTTTTGAGTGAGAGTCAGAAAATGCTCTGTGACAGGTCCAGGCTGCTGTGCAAGCTGTTCTACTACTTAGGGAGATAAAACACATCTGATGGTTCTTGAAGTGTCAGTGGTAGATTCTGTTTGGAGCCTTTGGCAGGCTCCCGTAGGTGAATCATAGCACAAATCTTTAAGATTTTGGAGCAAAGCCCTACCATCCTCTGTGTATGACTACACTTCTTTTGAGAACCAACTATTGACTTGCTATTGGACCTACTACAGGGACTCAACGCCTAACCATGGAGATCCAAATTACCATGTAACCTCAGGTACCCATCATAAATGGGATGTTGTCTGACCTACCAAACCGTGAAGTTGGGTGTGCGTAGCAACACTCTATCATCAAATGGAAATGATGCACAAACAAGCCCTGAATGTTCAAGTTGTATGAGGAGATGTTCCAAATACTTATGATCACTACTCCTGCTACACTATCTTCTCTCTCCAAGCCTGAACCTATGGCCTCATGAAGATATTGCTATGACCAGTTGACTGAGGAACAAAAACTTATTATCTTGTGTGCAGATGGTTTGCTTGATATGCAGGCATAATCTGAAAGTGGAAACCTAAAGCACCACAGCTCCTTTCTGGAAAGTCCCTGAAAGATATAGGTAACGAAAAAATCCCCCAGTGGACAGAATTTTGAGTATTTCTCCTAATTGTCACCTTTCCTAAAAGGAGAAATTGCTGGAGGTTAGAGTGTATATATAGATTCAGGGTCTGTGATTAGTAGTTTGGTTTGATGGTCAGGGCCTTTAAAAGAACATAGTTGGAAAACTGGTGACATGGATGCATAAAGAATGTATGGGGATAGACCTCTCTGTTGGGCAAAGAACATGGGGAAACTTATGTCCCATGTGAACCCTCATCAATAAGTGAACTCAGTAGTGGAAGATTTTAATAATTAATTAAATAAGATGACCCATTGTGTGGATACCAGTCAGCCTCTTTCCCCAGATATGTAAACTATTTAATATATCTCTTCCATCATTTCAGTTTCTCTGGTTGAACCTTGACTGATACAGACATTGGTACCAAAAGTGGTTGTAGAGGGAAGAGTTTGGTAGGCTGAATAATGAATCCTCCTGTCCCCAAGATGTCCATGTCCTAATTTCTGTATTGATACAGAGAAAACTTATATATATATATAAATCATATCTAATCACACACATATATAGATATAACTAGATATCTGTGTGTGTGTGACAGAAAGAGAGAGAGAGAGAATTTTGTGCACCCCATGCAAGTAAATTTGAAAGCCTAAATGAAATGCATAATTTATTAGGAAAATTCAGGTTACCAAAACTGAAAGCTTAAAAAAGACCAACTCTCACAGATGAAGCAGAGGATTTTATCAAGGATTCAACTAACAGAAAAGCAGACCCATTTGGATTCAAGATAAATTTAAACCTTTAGAGAACAGATATTTCAAATGCTGGATAAATTTTTTCACAGCATAGATAAAAAGGAAAACTTTCCAATCATTTTATGAAGTGAGAACAATGTTGATACTCAAATGTGACAAAGATAGCACAAAAGTAAAAGAAAATTACAGAACAATATTGCTTATGAATATTGAAGAAATAAAACTAAATAAAATATTAACTATTGGATTTCTATATACATTTAATAAGCAATATACCATGACCAAGTAGGATTTAGATCATGAATCTAAGGATCTTTTAATACTATATATTGCCATAATAATAAGACTAAGACTAAAAAAAATGATTATTTCTACAGACATTGAAAACTCATTGACAAAATTGAATACCTATTTCTAATAATCTCACAAAAAATAGAATGGATGGTTGCTTCAGCAAATTTTGTATATATATGTGTGCGGTATATAGCTCCAAAATTCCAGCATCTTACTTAAAGTGAAACATTGGAGAAAAGGAGATATATATATATATACACACATACATTCACACACACATATATAATACTATATATAACTGTATATAACATACAAAATTATAATATCTTTATAGATTTACTATGTTTCATTTGTTTTCTCCTATCTAATTGCATTGGCTAACATATTTTATTATATTGACATATATACGTCAATGACATGATAGTATATTTGGAAACTCTTAGAGAATCAATGATAAAGCGATAGTATCAAATCCACAAATATTAACTAGTTCAGAGATACAATGTAAGTTAAAACTTCTTTTAGAATAGCAAGAAAATAGGTAGAAAAACAAAATGTTAAAACCGTGAAAAAACTGAAATATTTGCAAAAAGAGCACAAAAATTAACTTGAATACATAAAAACCACTGCGTGTTTGTACATAGGACATCTCAAAATGAAGGTTAGTGTTCCCTAAATTTATCTATAAATCCAATGCTTTTTCAATCAAATGCTTATTAACTTTTATTCTGGAGCTAGACTAGTTAATATTAAATTTGATATGGGGAAATAAATGTGCATAAATAGCTAAGAAAATATTGAAAAAGAAAAGCTATTGGGGGAGGAATTAGCTTAATCATTTGTTAAATATACTATAAAGGCCCTATAATTAAAAGTGTGGTCCTGGTGTATGAATAGACAGACAAATGAAATAGAATAGAAAGTTCAGAAATAGAATTTATATGATATGATATGACTCAGAATATAAATATATGATTAAGGGGATATCTCTCATTCCTGTGAAAAACATGAACTATTAATAAATGATGTTAGGACAACTGGATAACCATATAAAAAAGATCAAGTCGAACCATTCTTCACTGCATACCAAAGAATGAATTACTAAACAAATCAAATATAGAAATACTAAAAAAAAAAATTGTAATCAAGTACTAGAAAAAAAATAAGTGAATTTCCTTACTGACTAAATATTACATAAGCTTTCTAGCTTCTATTTAACATCCAGATGTTATAAAAAAAGATCCAGTTTTGAAATAAAAGCAAGGCTGAAATGGAGAGATTTATCTCCTTATATTATCTTTTGGGTAGGAATGACTTTCTTAGCAAAACTTTTTAGAATCATAAAAAAGAAATTTATCACTTACATAGTAAAAGACATCTTAACAAAGTTATGGAAAAATAACAAATTGAGGGAAAATATTTATAACATATATAACAATACTGAGAATATATAAAGAATTCATTCAAATCAATATAAAAAACAATAGAAAAAGCGGTAAGGGTTACGAATAGTCTATTCATAGAAGAAGAAATAAACATATAAAAACATTCAGTTATACTCATAATCATGGAAATGAAAACAAAACAAAATGAGATATGTTAATCCCCCCCAAAATATCAATAATATCCATGTTGATGAAGTATGATGAACTTGGGGTAGTGAGTTAGAGGCTAAAGAAGTGTGTTTATATTCAAGTTTATTTACATTTGTATTTTTAATGTTTTAGGATGATAATATATTACTAAATTTTAAAACCCTGTGTTTTAGTAGCGATTTCTTCAAACCATATAGTATTCTGATAGTAGTTGAGTTAGGCATTTCGTTCTCCTGCCAGGACAGAATCATGGCCAGTGACTTATTTTCTACTGTTTGATTCAATCAATTTTGAAATGTCACCACTTGTATCCCTTGTCATATTGCCCAAGCAATAAGACTGACCTTTCTGTGACTGGTTAGGTCAGTTAGCTTGAGTACAATGCTAAAAACATTGGATTTGATATTTGAATATGCAGATTTGTTTTCACTCTGTTCACAGAAAATAGACTGTGCTGGTTAAACACTACCATCCTTCAAATATGTATTAACCTAGGCCATATTGCTATCATGTGCCATTGGTCTCAGGAAAAACTACTTTAAGGCTATAGCTGATTAGAATCTATCAGTTGAAGGATTTAATTTATACTAGAGAGCAGGTGTTGGATTCTGGGTCTACAAAGGTGAACAAAAGGTATATGGCTCTTGCCCTCACTGGAATAGAGTCAAAGAAACAATCATGTGGAGAACTATCGTAAAGTGTGACTCATACAATGACGTGAAAAACACAGTATGATCTGGTAGTACAAACAGACGAACAGATCAGGGAAGGCTTTCCAGGAAAAGTTGCATTTAAGGTGTGACATGATGAGTGAGAGTTAGGTGAAGACTTGGAGAATGCTCTCCGCATCTCACAGAACAACCATTTCCTACCAAAAGTCAGTAAACACAAACTTAGATCTTTCAATGTTGCCCAGACAGACAAGCAAATACTATACTATAGGGAAAATTACCATAGTATGAGTAATTTAGTGGTAATTTATATTGCAAACATTTTTAAAATCTGCACATAGTACTACATAATTATTGAAATATGAGGAATTATCAGGAATTGTACTAACACAATAATTTGAGAAAATCCTCCAGAAGGAAGAAGAGAACTTGGAATACTGTCTTGTCACCGAGCATTTGTGCTTGCCCAAGGAACTTGCGGGCAGTGAGAAAGGGGACTGCCAAAGACAGAAAGGCAGGGTTTTGAATTGTTCTTTTTTCGGATTTGTTTAATTTCACTAACTTTCACTTCCAGAATGCTAAAATGTCTACCTGGTTACCAAATATGTCATAACATGGTCTTGCCACTGTGCGTTTTTGCACATGATTCCTATTCTCTGAAATGCCATTTTTCTTTTTCTAATTGAAAAGTCATATTGATGTTTTTCAAGACTAAGCTCTTGTGTGACGCTTTCACTCAAGGCAATACTGTTCTCCTACAGTACTCTGTGGTGCCTCCATGTTTATCGGATGTTTACACATCCATGTGTTCTGTTAGATCATGAGTTCTGTGGCATTAGACCATGTCTTATTTACACTTCAATCCTCAGGGCCAATATGGTGCCTGGCAAGTAGTCATCTTAGAAAGAAGAAAAGTAATTACAGTTGACCCCTGCACAGTGACAGTGAAAAATCCACTTATAATTTGACCCCACAAAAACTTAACTGCTGACAACCTACTGTTACTAGAAGCCTTATTGATAACATAAACAGCTGATTAACACATATTTTGTATGTTATATGTATTACATGCTACATTCTTACAATAAAGTAAGCTAGAGAAAAGAAGATGTTATTCAGAAAATCATAAGCAAGAGAAAATATATTCATTATTTAGTATGTGGAAGTGGATCATCATGAAGATTTTCATCCCTATTGTCTTTGCATTGAGTAGGCTGAGGGGGAGGAAGAGGAGGGATTGGTCTTGCTCTCTCAGAGGTGGCAGAGGGGAGAGAAAACCCACATGTAAGTGGACCCATGCTCAAACCCATGTGATTCAAGGGTTAATTGTATATTTGATTTTATATTATTTAAAAATTTGCTTAATGACTCATCTCTAGAAGCTATTAGAAGCTCTGGATCTTACCACTGCCGCTGGCACTTTTGCAATCAATCCTCCAAGACATTCTATCTGAGGCATCTGCCTTGTAGTCTCCATACAATGAGTCACAGTAGCCTTCTTTCTTTTAAAATATCAGTGCCTGCTTTATGAGACATGGCTAGCCCACTACTGCAGTCTTCTGCCATGCCTTTGAAACTCTCAAAAATATTATCTAATAAGTTTCATTAAATACATTCTTTGAATTCCTCTACCTACTTGATTCACCAGTTCCTCTCTGAACTCAGGAAACATCCTTGCCAGAAATCTGCACAGATCTCTGAAATGTTATTAATCATTCATGTTTTATGGCCTATTCTTTCTTTTCTAGGTACCTCACTACCTAAAACAAACAAAAAATAGTTAAGTTGTTGTATCCCACTTTAGCTTGTATTCTTCTGGGAGGGAAATGATAGCTATGAATCATTCAAAGACAGAAGGCAGTTGGGGATTTAACCTTCAAGCACATCTTCAGCAGTGGTCCTGGCATCCCAATCAATACCTGTAGTCTACGCAAGTGTGCTGCCTCTGTAGAAATATTCTTGATCTTAGAGGTCTAAACTGAAAACTGCATGCTTGACCTGTAAACAGTGGAATAGCTCTCTAGGCCATCAATTTTATAACCATTAATTTCCAACAAATTATTTTCTAATTAATTAGAAATATACTGGAAATGATACAAACATTTAACTATAGCAGATTAATTAAAGTACATTATACCACATAAGAGAATACTGTTCACTCATTTAAAAATGAATTATGGATCTCTTATTTTCAATTAAAAATATGCATCATACAGCTGACATAAATATTAAATGCATAGGTATATAATTCTTATATGTTACATTGTATTTTAAATATTTTATAATACAGACTATATTTGTGCATTATAAAAGTAGAATGATCAGAAAAGAATAAAGAAAAAATCTCATAAGATGAGATATAGAGATAGAGAGATAGAGAGGTAGAGAGATATATGTATCCATATAAAAGTACTAGTCTCAATATAATCTAACACTTATGATACTTTATTATATGTCAGGAACTTGAAAAGGTATTTACGTATGTTAATTTCATCCTCATAACATAACTGAAATGTCTTCTATTGTATTTCTTCTTACACCAAAGAGGCAACTGATACATGTCAAGACTAACTTGCTTAGAGTTGGGATTAGAAGCCAGGAAATCTTGTTTTAGAGGCTGAACTGTTAACTGCAACTCTATACTGTTACAACTGAAATGATTAGAGTTCATGAAATCATTCAAGGAGCTTAGACAGTAGGACCAGGACAGAACTTTGGAGAACTATTACTAAAACATAGGCAGATAATAGGTAACTCACAAAATAATCAAGAACAACAACAAAAAACTGTTATAGAAACATGAAGAAAACTGTTAATAGTTAAGAGTGAAGACAATGAATCCATGACATAAAGAGATTTTTTAAGAAAACAAGGATCAATCGTATCTTATGCTGCTGAAAGATCATAAGAGATAGGGATGGAATTGCCCATCAATTATTATTTGATTTGTAGAATTTTTTGTTTGTTTTTTGATAGAGAGGTGTGAAGTCAGTCAACTCTAATTAGAGGAGCAAATCAGAGAGGAAGAAATGGAAAAAGTAATTATAAATTAATCTTTTGCTAAATTAAAATTAAATAATAATATAATAATGATTGATGCTAAGGAACAGGTAAAATAATACCTACAAGGAATGCTCACGGCCAATTTTTTTTTTTTTTTACAAACACAGACACACACACACACAACTCCCTCAAGGCCAATTTTCTTTACTTCCTTTTTAAATTTTCCTTAAAGTAGTTGATGATTATAGACTTCAAAAAAGCAAGAACATAATTGAAATTAACATACTAATGTATCAGAAAATAAATCTGCCTCAATTAAATAAAAATGTTCAATGGCAAAACCACAAACACAAGTTAAAGAAAGATATTTTTAAAATAAGGCCCAGGGGTGATAAATGAGTACAACCTGAATATGGTAAAAAATGCAATGCTATTGTTAAAAATATGATATGATAACTTGGATATATAAAAATGTGTATGAACATGCAAGAGTCAGAATGTCATAATTACATTACCTTCAGCATTAATCTGATTCTTATAGTATCTATCACACTCTATAAAAAGATTCAGAAATAAATCTAAGTTGTGACAGAGTAAATGTAAGTTGTGACAGAGTAGATAAGAAAAATTAGAATCAATATAGAAATGTTAATAAAATTTAAATTGAAAACTAGAAGAAAGAATGGAGGTGCTTTTTTTACTAACTTGGATTTCATAAGTTAATGGGACATGTTATTGTTATTTATGATAGCAAGCATTATTACTTATGTACTACACCATGGAAGCAAAAATAACAGTAAAATCAAGGAGCATAGAATTTGTTTACAGTAATGTATTAGACATAATGAATTGTGTTCCTAGCTCTCAGAGGAATTCCCGGGAATTATGTTTTTCAACTTGAAACTGTCCTCCTGTGAAATTTGATTGGTCCAGTGGTGGACTATTACCATAGTTAGAATTTAATAGATTTTAGGATAGCTCAACTCTCCGGACATTTTATTAATATACGTAAATTCAGGAGCTGTCAAAGGGCTGTGTTTTTCTATCATGTGATTGTTTCATGGCAAAAAGAGAGAAAAATATTCTACAGAGGGAGAAATAGAGAATAAAGCCACTTATGGAAATGCAAAAATTAAAGCAATTTGGGAGATGGGACATTGTGGTGGTCTAGATTCAAGCAAGGTTCAACCCACTTCTGTATTCCTGTCCTTGGCCGACATGAGACACTCCTTTGTCCTTAGATAGTAAATTTCTTTTTTTATATTTTGCTAGTTCAGATAAGTGTCATTCCTTTTAATCAAGGGATTTATTACTAATCCAGCAAAAAAGAATCGTTTAATTGTGGAAGTTCTGTAATGTACTACTAATGTGAGGATGCAGTCATCTTTGTGTGTTCTGCCTCCCAGTGATCCTCTCCCTTCACTTAGACTTTTCCACTGTCCCCTTCTCCATCTTACCTTGCACTTGGAGTATTGCAAGAGCTTCTGAATAATCATAATACTGCTAATCACTCCCAACACTCACACATCCAGCCAGCAATGGCCAGTTTAATCTTTAGCTGTGATTCACGCAGTATCATTTTCCTATTGCAATAAGACTCTGAATCCTGCACAAGAGTCCTCTCATTCCCTTTCCTTTGCATCAGTAAAACTGGACCATTTGATATTTTCATAATATGCTCATACTTTGTCTAATTTTGTGCTTTTGTTTATGCTCTTTTCTGCACTAAAAGCCCTCTTCCTTAATTCTCTATGCCAAATTTAAACAAATTATTTATATTCCATTTTTAATGCCACCTCCTCCATGGCTCTTTACTTGATCACTTCATAGAAAATTAATGAAAACTTTGGTGTAATTCTCTATAGAAAATTTTTTTTCTGTTTGCATGAGTAATGCATGTTATTGTAGAAAATTTGGAATTGACATTTAAGAGTTTTTAGCTGAATCAGAGGAGATTTCCTATCCTTGGGATGAGGCAATGGTCTCGGTACATCATCTAGACACAGATAAGCCTTCTAACTGCTCTAAAAAGTCCAGAGACCACCTTAAGTGTCACAGAGTATTTAGAGACATTGCAAAATTTAAAGTAACATTACTTGTTTCTCACAGTCCCAGATACCCAATGCAACTGGAATTTTACCCGTGGAACATAAGCTACACGAGAGTAGAACATACCTTTCTTTACTCTATCTTTAGTGCCTAGAACAGTTCCTGACACATACAAAGCCTTAATATGTATTATATATTAATTAATATTATATATAGATATAGATATATAGATATAAAGACAGAGAGAGGCAGGAGGAAGGCGAAAGGAGAGAGGGAAAGATTGTATATACATGCCATATATACAAACACATATATCATATATGTGTATATATGATATATACACATTCCATATATAATATTCTACATAAGGTATTACAAATAATATATAATATATTATAGTACAATAGTATATAATATAAGTTACATACAGTATAATGTTTGGTTGTTGATTTGAGATTTGTCTTCTTTTTAAAAATTATAGATGTTTACAGCTATAAATTCCCCTCTAAGCACTGATTTAGCTGCATCCTATGTTTTGGTATATTGTAATTTTGTCTTCATTCATCTCAAAGTATTTTCTAGTTTCCCTTGCTATTTCTTTTTTTACTCATTGGTTATTTAGGAATGTTGTGCTTAATATTCATGCACTTATAAATTTTCCAAATTTCCTTCTGTTGTTGATTTCTAATTTAATTCCATTATGGTCAGAAAACATACTTCATATTATTTTAGTCTTTTTAAATTATTAAGGCTTAATTTATGGACTAGTATATGGTCTATCCTGAAAAATGTTTCCTGGTTCCTTAAGAAAAATGTGTACATCTTTCTTATTGAGTGTAGTGATTTATAGATGTCTATCAGGACTAGTTAATGTAAATAGTTGCTGAAGTATTTTATTTCCTTGTGGATTTTCTGTTTAGTTTTATATCTAGTATTGAAAGTGGAGTACTGAAGTCTCCAAGTATTATTATTAAATTGTATTTTTCTCTCCTTAAATTCTGTCCATTTTTGCTCCATGTATTTTTGAGGACTCTATTGTTAGGTACATATATGTTTACAGTTGTTATATTTTCATGATGTATAGTTTTAAAATTTTAAAATGTCCTTCTTTATCTTGATTAATGTTTATTTTAAAGTATATTTTATTTTATGTTAGAATAGCCACTTCTTCTCTCCTTTAGTTACTGTTTCAGTGGTATTTTTTTCCTATATTTTTACTTTCAATCTATTTGTGTATTTGAATCTAAGCATGTCTCTTTTAGACAGGCTATAGTTGGAGCATGAGCTTTTGTTAATCCATTCTACCAATTTCTGCCTTTTTATTGGAATGCTTTATCCATTTACATTAAATGTTGTTGCCAATAGGGTAGGACTTCTGCCATTTTGCTATTTGTTTTCTCTATGTCTTATGTTTTTTCTTTCACCACTGCCTTCCTTTCTGTTAAGTAGATATTTCCTACTGTATCATTTTACTTTTCTTATTGTTCTTTTACTATATATTTGTGACTGTATATTATACAATTAGTTTCTTAATTCAGACCAATCTAGTTAGGATTAATACTAACTTTATTTAAGGAGTATACAAAAACTTTGCCCCAATATAGCTTCATTTTCTTCACCTTTCTTTGTGAGAATATTGCCATACACATTACATATTTATACATTATGAGCACATCAACATAGTTTTATAATTATGCTTTGTGCAGTAGTCTTTTAAGTCAGCTAGGAGAAGAAGAGTTATAAGAAAAAATACATTTATAATATCTTTATATTTACCTTCATAGTTATCATTACTGATGCTCTTTGTTTAGTCAAGTTACTTCTTAGTGTTTCTTCATTTCAGTTTGGGTGTCTTCCTTTTACTTTCTTGTAGGGCATATTGATTAATGATAAATTGTCTCAGTTTTTGTTTATCTAGAAATGTCTTAATATCTCCATTTTGGAAGGATAGTTTTGCTGAATATAAAATTCTTGGTTGACAATTCTTTTCTTTCAGTGCTTTCAACACCATTCCACTGCTTTCTGACCTCACCTGGTTTCTAATGAGAGGTTAGCTATTAATCTTACTGAGGATCTCTTTTACGTGATAAATTATTTTTCTCCTGATGCTTTAAAGTTTTTTCTTTGTCCTTGTCTTTTGATAATTCAACAATGATGATGAAGTCTCTCTTTAGTTAACCTATTGGTCTAAAATAACTAATCAGTGATTTTTATAAATTTTCTGAAAAACTTAGTCTTCTGCTCTTTGCTAAATAACTGTGTGTGTGTTAGAGAATACCTTCAATGCTCAGACATTTACAGCATTAGTCTTCACTTCCCACTTACACAGAAACTCAAATTTAGCCAGAGATAAGAAATTGAAGACCTCTTACAATTTTCCTGGGACGTGCACAGCCTTGTTCATGTGTGTAGTCTTATAGATACCCAGAAAGATTATATATATATATATATATATATATATATATATATATATTATTCTAAATTGCTGAAGAAAGCAACCTAGAAAAAGAGATAACCCCTAAATCAAAGAAATCACCTACAGAGAGGTAGTCTATCAGCCTGGGCCATACTGAGAGTTGTAATTATAATTATAATGGTATGATAAATGTGATTTAAAGTAAATAGGCAGTTATGCTTGATCACTCTTACCTTATCTAATTTCATCTCTAGGGCCTAAGCTCTCTGAGAAGAAAAGGAACAAAGCACTCATAATATGTAGCAAATTTTAATAATTTCCTATTTGGGGTAATTTAGGTTATCTTCAATAATTCAACAATACAGATAATGCTGAAATAGATTTTTCCTGTTCACATATATTGCTGAATTTTCCCATTATTTTTCAAAAGTATAATTTTAGATATAGAATCATTTAATCAAAGTATGCTCACATGTTTTAAAGCTCTTGATAGATACTACAAGAAACCCTAAAGAATAGTTACACCAATAGCTGTGTATGAAATTATGTTTTCTAGAATTCTTTGTCATATTGGGAGTCATCATTATTGTTATTATTGTTAATCTTTGCAAATACAATAGGTGAAGCATAGTATCACATTTTAAACTGAACTTCTCTTATTACTAGGGTGGTTGCACCTCTTTTCAAATAATTTATTGAATTATTTTCTTTTTTCCCAAACATTCTTGTCTTTACACGTTCATCTTGTCCTAGACTTGGTGTTCATTCTTTCACTTTTATTAAATCTTTGTATACAAGGGAAAGTAAGATATTATCTGCCACCTGTATTTTAGATATTTTTTGTCCAATTTGAAAGTTGTCTTCTAACCTTATGTAGGGTTATTTTTATTTAAAAATAATATATGATGCCAGAGTACATTCTTATAGAAACTCCTTCTGAGGACTGAAATTCTCTTGGTGTCAGAACATGAAAACTTTCCCCTACTTATTAGAATAGAGAGTATTATAATGTAACTGTTGTTTCTAGGTAAGGTTTGCAAAGAGCACTGTTCCTTATGTTAACTTAGTTGTATGTTTGCACTGAGGAAACATGAGTAAAATATGCAAATTCCATTCTGTTGTTTAGATCTATTTAGAGAGAGGATTTATTTAGAGAGAGGATTTGTTTACCTTCTAATAGGATTGCCTAGATAGAAACTTTGCATAGTATAATGGAATTAATCCCTGTGAAAGCTCTGAGTGGATTATCAGTCACAACCTCTGCCATCCCACTCTGTGAAATGTCTAAGAAAAGGATTAAGATAACCTCTCCAGTTGCATGAGAAGCAGCTTAGTTATAGGCTGCTGCCTGCACCCACATGTGCCCACATACACTCATAGAACACAGACCCACATGCATTCCACATCTCCCTTGAACTGTCAGTAACTCCAAATATGAGTAAGAAGTAGGGATCCAGAAAATTAAAATTTTATGCATCCAAGCAAACAGCAAAGACAATGTAGGAATATCTAAGAATTTAGGATTGAAACTGAAGAGAGATGGATCAGGAATGTTAAAAGTTGATGTCTCTTATAGTTATAAAGTATCTACTTCACTTAATTACATTAAAATGCAATTAAATCCAAAGCATAACGACATCTTTATTTGGGGACAAAGTCAAACTTAACATACTTATGTGGGGGAGGGGGAATCTACACGCAGAAGAGATGTAGATGGTAAGTTTTTTATAGATATCAGTCTTCCACATTTTTGTCAAATAATAAAAAGAGCTCAAATTTATTTAGCCCTTACTATATATGTCCCAAGCATTAGTCTAAGTGCTTGATATATCAACTCATTTAAGCACCAAAACAGCCTATGAAGTAGATAATATCGTTGTTCTCATCTTTAATACAGGGAATGTGTGTCACACAAATAAGTTTCTATCTAAGGTCACAGTGTAAGAATATTAGTGTTTTCCGTTATGGTTTCTTCTTATGCTATTATTGTCAGAAAAGAAGCTCTCACTACCAGCTTATGTACATATTCACCTTTGTTTACTCAGACTCTTTTGGCCTTCATTATTATATTTAACTTTTTTTTCCCACCTAGAATTTATTCTCAGATGATGTGAGGAATATGTCACCTGTATTTTATTAGTTATAAAATGCACATTTTTCAAATTTTAACATCTCTGAAAGCAGAATCCCTCATGTTGACAAAGGTCTTACCATGACTGTCAGTCAGGCACAGTCCTTGCCTGATTCTGTCTGGTAAGATCATGACAGTGTCAAACTCAGACTCATGGAGAAGGTGTCAGGGACTTGGAAGGAAATATCAGGAACAATCTTTAGAATATGCTTTTAAGAAACACCATATCATTGAAATTTTAGATGGAATAGATGACACTATTGCACGAAAAACATATACATGGATAACCCTGAATGAAAAAGTGAATCTGAAGGGCTACACTTTAAATGGCAGGAAGTTTTATTTATGTTGTAAATAATTTATTGCATTTATACTTTGTTTCTATATTTGCAGACAAAAGTAGTATGTAATTAAAAGTCTTATATCTAGGCAAGTCTAAAATAGCTCTTCCAAAAACTATAAAGATGGAGTTGGCAAACTTTTCCGTAAAGGGATAAATAGTCAATATTTTAGGTTTGGTGGGCAGAAAGGATTCTGACATAACTCTTCAACAATGTTGTTGTAGTGCAAAAGCAACTGTGAACAATATGGAAATGGATGGATGTAGCTATGTCCAATAAAACTGTATTTTCAAAAACAGGTAGTGGGACCGAGTTTGTCCTGGTATAGAGTAACAAGTCTATGTAACAAGAAAGCATTTTTGTTTTAGTTTATCAGCTAACTTTTTTACTTAGCAGTATGTAAAATATTGGTGCATCCTACAATGTTGATCTATTGCTCTTAGTTTTAGAATGGCAATTGCCATTTATTTAATTATACTTCTTTATGCATTAGAAACGGCATTTCTAATGCATCACACCTATAATCCTAGCACCCTGGGAGGCCCAGTCAGGAGAATTGCTAGAGCTCGGGAGTTTGAGACCAGCCTGAGCAAGAGGGATACCCTGTCTCTACTGAAAATAGAAAAGTTAGTTGGGTGTGGTGATGTGCTCCTGTAGTCCCAGCTACTTTGGAAGCTGGGGCAGGAGAATCCCTCGAGCCTAGGAGTTGAGGTTGCAATGAGCTACGATGACTCCACTGCACCCTACCCAGGGCAGCAGAGTGAGATTCTGTCTCAAAAAACAAAAAAAAGAAAAAAGAGAAGAAAAGAGAAGAAAAGAAAAAAAAAAGAAAAGAAAAGAAAAGAAGAAAAGAAAAGAAAAGAAAAAAGGAAAGAAAGAAAAGAAAGAAATGCCATTTGTATCAAAATCAGAATGTAAAGCCTCTTACATTCTAGAATTTATTTGGGAACTTTCCAATTTGGCCTATTTATATAATTCCCTATTCTCATCACGGGAATATACTATTTAAAATATTACAATGGGGGTTGTAATATTACAACAATATTTAAAATATTACAATGGGGGGTGTTATATGTTTTATTATGTTTTAGTGTCCTTTAATATCTCTTTCTGATAGAAATTGCTTTTGTTATTATCACCAACTTATTTTTTCTGATAAACTTTAGAAGAGTTTACACTGTGAAAACAAGAATCATTAAGATCATGATTGGAATTACATTAAACCAACCAAATGCATTTGAGGAGAATTAAAATCTTTATAGTAGTCAATCTTTATATCCAGGAAATTGAGTCTTTTTAAGATTATTATAAAGTTTTATACTTTATTCATAGGTCCCACATATTTCTTGTGAGTCAAATCCTAGATATTTGGTATTTTGGTGACTATGAAGAATCAAATATTTTGTTTTCCAGTAATTTTTAGATTGCTGTAGTTAGTATATAATATAACCATTGACTTTTATAGTTTTTAATCAACATCTTTATATTAATATTTCTAATGATACCTTTAATTGGTTCCCCCTTGTTTAGAAAGACCACTGTATTAAATGCCAACTTAATAGTTCTTTCTCTTTTTTTCTATATTTGATTATTATAGCTCATTTTTTATTCTTTTATATGAATTAGGATTCTAGAACTTTAATAGAAACACCCTAAAGAGTCTTACTGTTAGGTATGGAGTTGACTGTTGATTTACCATATTACAGAAGTATTTTTCTGTTTATATTTTTATTCAAGTTTTTTATTCCTAGAAATAAGTGTTGATTTTCGGTAAACATCTTTTACAAGGTCTCTCTGAAAATGACCATAATTTTCTTCTTTGGCCTATTTATGAGCAATATTATAGGGATACATGTTCTAGTTTTGAAAAAAGCTTACATTACTGCAATCATTTCTACCTGGATATGTTACATCTGTGGTGAATAATTTGTTAATAATTCATTTGGATTGTTGTAAATATATTAATTAATGTTTGTAATATATTTAATTATAACAAATATATTAACTTGTATATATTTATATGTAATATAAATTAAAGTATATATGATATAGATTATGTATATTTAAATATATATATTTGGTAAGTTTTGTCTATTTTTAAAAAGTCTAACCTTTATTAGGTTTTGATATTAGGGATATTATAATGGTTTAAAATGAATTGGAAGTCTTTCATCTTTTTCTACATGTTTTGATAGCACTGGAATTATACCTTTCTTAACAGGTAGGATTATTTTACACATATGTTTTTTTAAGTAAAATTTTTATTGACATATAATGTCTATATCATAGAATTTGCCCATTTGAAGTGTATAACTCATGAGTATCTGTGGAAAACTCAAGGGTTTCTAGTATTTTCACCAAGTTGTGAAAACATCATCACAATCACTTTTAGCATATTTTCATCCCCCTAACAAAGAACCCCATATTTGTTAGCAGTAATTTATTCCCATTCACTCTTAGCACAGGCAAACACTAACCTACTGTATGTCTCTATGGATTTGCCTCCTCTAAACATTTTACGTAAATGAAAACATATTGTGTTTGTTCTCTTCTCACTGGCCTTTTTTACTTAACATTTTTAAGGTTTATCCATATTTTAGCATATATAAGTACTCATTATTATTATTTATAATTATATACAAATATATGATATATATTATTATAATCATTCTTTTAAAAAATTTTAAGGGGTATTTTATTAGAGCAGCTCTAGGTTCACAGCAAAATTGAGAGGAAGGTACAGACTTTTCATAATTCCCTGACCCCACACATGCATACCTTCTCCTATTATCAACATTCTCTGCCAGGGTAGTACAAGTGTTACAGTGGATGAACCTACATTTTCATCTTTATTACTCAAATTTCATAACATACATTAGGGTTCACTTTGGGAGTTGTACATGCTATGGATACAGACAAATATATAATGGTTTGTATCCACCATTATGTTATCACACAGAGTATTCTCACTGCCCTAAAAATCCTCTGTGCTCTGCCTATGCATCCCTGTCTTCCCCCTGACTCCTGGCAACCACTACAGTATAAATTTTTGGCAGTGTAGTTGAGGCCTACCTCAAGGGGACCAGGTATCTTCTTCCATCAAGAAGTTCTTGGTCTATAGACTGGTTCAAATCTGGGAATCGATAGAGGGGCTACAAATACATACTTTGTTGGTTCAAATTAGACTTACGTTAACTGGACCTAGAACTCTTCTGCTTATACAGATCAAGTAAGAATTTAGTAGACTACCCATCTATTTCTATTCCAGAGACACTATAATCAACTAGCCCATGCCATAGTTCTCTCCAAGTCAGACTGTTCTGATTACTGCTTTGTCTCCACTCTCCACTCTCTATTATCGTACCCACATCAACTTTATGTTTGTTTGGTGATCAGGTACTGATGCTTGCCCTCTGCCACTCCAGGCTTCCATTACCTCCATTGCATTTACAAATTCCAATGTGACAGTTAAAGTTTCCACTATAATTTGTGACCTACAGAGAAGCATGAACACAGAGTAGTAGTTCTTTAAGCATTCTGGGACTCCCCTCCTATTTTTATGTGTTGCAATAGTGGTGAAAGTTGTGTCCTCTGGACCTTCTTGGGGTGGAAGAGCATATCTTACATGACAAATTTACTCTAACATCCAATCTTTCTAAGCCTTTGGATACTTTCTTTTATGTATATAAAGGTAGTTCTGGAATTTCAACTTCATTTAGAGTAAGCCACTTTTGGGTCCATGTTTCAACCAGTAAGTCAAATAAACTGTTAGAGCACTTTCTAATCTTTTGAGTGCAAATATTAAATCCAGAATCTCTACTCCATAGACCCATAGCAATAAATTCAGTCTGATGCAATTTTATATTATATCACCTCCACCATGATCCTATACCTTTAAAATCCATTCCTATACACATTCCTCAGATTTCTGTCTGTGTAAATTGGAAAAATCATACTGTCATTCCATGTGCAGCATACCTCCTCATGGGTCATACTTTATGTCTCACCCTTTGTGTGGTCTGCTAAGACTTGAATCTTATAGGTCTAGATGCAGAGAAATGCAGTGGGGGTTGGTCCTGAAGAGAATCAACAGTGCTTTGCAAGACAATTGCTTCAGGGGAGGCCATTGCATGTTGTTCAGGTAAAGCAGGGGTAACTTCTAAAAGCAGGATTGGAAGAGCTGCAAAGAAGACTCAGCAGAATTTAGGGGTAAAATGTCCCCAACCGTATTGAAATCTGCCCATATTTCCCCATTCTAATTTTCAGGATTCTGTTCCTGTGTAGTCAATGCTCTCTCTTTAACAGAAGACACCTGTGCAATTGGGAATCAGCTTGCATTTTACTTAAGACTCTCACAGGATGAGATTCTGGGATTGGTTTTCAGAAATCTTGGCCCTGTCACTACAGGAAGTTAGAGGTTTTTAAGGAAAGTTACAGAAGTTTCAGATCACTAATGCAGAGCTTTAGCTGGGAAATTTAAGCCCCAGGTTCATCTTTCTCTTTCTCTCATTTTTCCTACACAATTCAAAGAAACAAGCCAACCACAATATACTCCTTCGTTAGACTAAAATGGGTTCCAATAGACAAACAGAACCAGTGAGATATATATATTAAGAGATATATTATGAGAAAGTGGTTTACGTGATTGTGAGGACTGTCTGGGCAAGTGCTATGTTTGCAGGACAATCTGTCAGGAAGTGAAGGGTGGAATTCTTAGGAATTTTTAGCGGCTGAAGCCGCTATCCACAGGCAGAATTTCTTCTTCAGAAAAGCCTCAGCTCTTCTCTTAAGACCTTTCAGCTGAATGAATCAAGCCTATCTTCACTATTTAGTACAATCTCACTTAAGACTGCTTATGAACTTTAATTACATCTACAAAATATCTATGGAGCAACATCTAGATTAGTGTTAGATTGAATAACAGGACTGTACCCTAGTCAAGATGACACATAAAAAAGACCATTGCAGTATTCGCATTCATTTTTTTATGTGCACACAGTCTTTTTTTTCATTTATATTAACTACTGATCAGATGTACTGATTTTAAAAAATTTTATAATTTGACAAATAGTTTTTGGCTCTTTGCTAGTTTCTTCTAATTTTATTATGTTTTGATCAGAAGTCATCTATAATTTATAGAGTTATTTTGTTATAGTCATTTTTTGTAATTGAACATGATTTTTGAAAAAAAGTATACTCTATTTTAGGTATAAAATTCTTTCTGTGCATCAATCAGATCCAGATGTTTAATTAACATGTTCAAATAAAAACGTTATACTCTTTTTCCTATTGTATTGTTCATTTTGGAGCGAAATGTGTTGATGCCTACCACTATGAAATATGAAATGCCAGGTCCTCCTTTAAGGTATCAGTTTTTGCTTAACTGAATTTGAAATTATGTTAGTAAATATTATGTTAAGCAGGGTTCTAAGATGTCCCTCAAGATATTGCCTCCTTGGTGTACATGCTGTGTTTAATCTCCTTCCCTGGATGTGGATATAAGATATCACTCCTGTGCTTAGTGTATCAGAATTTGAGATGTTCCAAAAGGAGATTATCCTAGATGGTTCTGACCTAATCAAAGGAGTCTTTCAAAGTGGTGGTGGTAGAGAGATGCACTCTTTCTGGTCTCAAAGAAGTAAACTATCACGTTGTGAAAGTCTGTGAGTGGAAGTCCTCTAGAAGCTGAGAGTAATCTCCACAGGGAACTAAATTTTCCCAACCTGAATGAACTTGATGGCCAAGCTGTGGCTGACACCTTGATTGTAGCTTTGTGAGAATTGAGCAAAAGATCAAACTCTTGGCATAAACTCAACCCATAGAAACTGTTAAATAGTCAATGTGTGTTGTGTTAAACTGCTAGATTTGTGATGTTACAAGCCAGTAGAAAACTAATACAAGCGTTGGGGGGGAGGGGCCAAGATGGTGACTGGAAAAGCAGGCTGTACATACTGCTCTCACAAAGAGGATAGAAAGTGGCAAGTAGATAATCACCTTCAGATTGATCATCTAAGAGACAGTATTGGGAATCAACAAAAAGATGACAGAAGGCACCCAAAGTGAAGGAGAGGGAAGTTGGATGACTCACTTAGCAGGGTCAGAGGTACCCAGAGGAGGTGCCAGCATGTAGGGAAGAGACAGAGGAGAGAACCCTGGGGCTCCACACTTCCCTGATGGACTTTGCAATCCAAGCTGTGGGAGGTCCCCTCCACTACTGCAGGCCACTAGACTGACACAGGGAGCTGCCTGGAGACTGTGCGATGGCATTACTCTGGAGAGAAGGTATAGCAGGGTCCCCCGGTCTTCCAAACCTTAGGCACTACAGCTGGTTCCATTCTGAGGTCCCAGCCCCAGAGTACTATGTCTACCCAGGGGTCAGCTCCATGGCTGCTTCTTGCCTATCACCCTTGCCAGGACAAGGAGGAACTGGGGAGGCTGGGCACTCTCGCATGCCTTGTGAGCAGGTGCCACACACCCTGCCACCACTGGGGGACCCAGGCACAACAAGTGACCATGAACCTGGCACATGCTGCTGCTGCCTAGATAGTGCCACCAGCTGCCACTGCCACAGGATATGGACAGAGCACATGCCACAGCCCCCCATGTCCACCATAGACATCTGGGTAGCATATCCCCAGCTGCCACAGCCTGGGTAGCACTGATATGGATGGAGCTGGGTGAGATGACTGCCACATGGAGCCATACACCACCTGTCTGTCCATCACATGCCACTGGCCCACCTTGACCCCTCTTTATGATGGTCCACTTTTACTTAATGAATAGTACATATATTTCGTCTTTTTTATGATTTGTTTAATAACATTTTCTTTTTTCTAGTTTACTTTCTTGTAAAAATATGGTATATAATACATATATAATGCACACATTATGTATTAATTGACTGTTTATGTTATTAGTATGGGTTCCAGTCAATAGTAGGCCATTAGTAGTTAAGTGTTAGTGGAGTCAAAAGTTCCACGTGAATTTCTGACTGTGTGAGAGGTCAGTATCCCTAACTTCTGCATTTTTCAAGCAAGGGTCAACTATACTTGCTTCTTCTTCTTCTTCTTCTTTTTTTTTTAACATTTCCTTCTTCTTGCTTTTTATTTTGTTAATTCAATTTTTTTTGCTCCATTGTGTTTCTCTACTAGTTTAGAAGTTATACATATTTTATTCTTTAATTATGACCATATTTCATAATTTTGCATGTTTAGTATGTACTATAAATTTAACCATTCCAATTGTTATCAGGTGAATTGTGCCACACTCAAAATATTTAGTTTGAGGTTCTAACTCCTAATACCTTAGAATTTGAATGTATTTGGAGAGAGGGTCTTTAAAGAGGCAGTTAAGGTTAAATAGAGTCATTAAGGTGAGTCCTAATCCAGTGACTGGCATTCTTACATTATTAGTAAGAGGACATTTTCAGACACAGACACATAGCAAATGGAAGATCATGTGACCATCCAGGAAGAAGACAGACAACTTCAAGCCAAGGAGAGAGACCTCAGAAGAAACGACACAGCCAACACCTTGATTTTGGATGTTTAGCCTCCATAACTGGGAGAAAATAAATTTTTGTTGTGTAAACAGAAATTTGTGATACTTTGTTTGTGACACTTTATTATGCCAGCCCTAAAAAACTAATATACTCAAGGATAATTAGTATCTATATTCTCTCCTAATAAAAGGGTATTAGAATAATTCCATGTTCTTCATTACCTGTCCTTTTCTAGATCATTTCAGAAGTAATCACTAGGTTTTTTAAATTTTATATTTAATTAAACTTTAACACATATTGTCTTGATTTATCTCCTTATAACCATTTATTGTCCACCACATCTTCCTTAATCTTGAGTTTATTTTTTATTCTTCTACAGTATATGTTCTATTAATTTCTTCAAAAGATGTCCGTGGAAAATTTTTACATTTTCACATATTTAAAGTTTTCTTTATTTTGCTGCCATGCTAATTTAGTTGCATATAGATTTGTATGGTCAAAATAATTTCAATCTCAGAACTTGACATTGTTGCTCCTTTGTCTTCTATCATGAAATGCTGTCAATGAGAATTTTCATGTCATTCTGTTTCTCATGCCTTTGTGGGTATATTTTATTATTATTACTTTAATATTTTTGCTCCTCCATAGCACCTTTTAAAATTTCGGTGTTATTTCTGTTTCTCTGAAATTTTACCTAAACATGTTGGAGTATATGTCTTTTTTTAAACCCCTGCTCACCTATTTAATAAGCATTTCTATCTGAAAAACCACATATCCACTAGATAATTTTTTCTATTTTATTATTTACATTCCTTCATTTTCTGTTTCAAATTATGTATACCCTTTTAGGTGGATGTTGGAACTTCTGATTTTGTCCTTCATGTTTATTGCATTTTGTTTTACACTATCAATCTAGACATATGTCACACCTCATACTGGGAAAAATCTTCATTTCCAGTTAACTACTTATTTTTTTAGCTATGTCCATTTTTGTGATTAAGAATAACTAATAAGACTTCTAAAGTTTGTTTTAATTTCTTTATCGCTAGTTGTTTTTTGTTTTTTTCTTGGATTAAATATCCACTTGAAACCTCATCAGGAGACCTGTTATACTTAATTTAACTTCTTTTTTGTTTGTTCTCTCTCAACAATATTAGTTCTTTGGTTTATTGAGTTTGTGGCTAGTTTCTTTTCCTGGGACCCAAAAATCTGGTGACATTTTCTCTCTCTGCTCTTCTGGGTGTTTGAGAGCCACTGTTCGCAAGATAATAGTTGTCAGTTCTGATTAAAGGATCTTGTCTACAGTGATAGCAGGGGGAAAGTAGGAGCAGGATGTGCTGTCAGGGAGAGTCTGCCAAGCTCAAGTGCTCTCTGTTCTCTTTTCATAGTCTGAATATTAGTAGATAAAGAGTATATTCTCTATTCCTCTCAAGAGAACATATATAAATAAAATTGAAAGTGTAGTTTGAAAAGAAAGGTAGAAATGTCTTAAATATTAAAGATGTGGGTCTTGTGGATCAGTTCAAACAAATTGGCAACTCCTAATATCCTACTTAGCTAAACATAACAGGTAATATTTGCAAAGCTTTTTGGGGGCCAGTTCATTGTTATTACCCCAAGTTATTCTTACTGAAGTCAAATGTTGCTCCCCCTCAAATAATACATCTTGTAGGGGAATTTATGCAGCAAACAAAAGGTACGCCCATCATAATACATGACTATATTATTATTATTATTATTGACATAATGAATAGGCTATTCTTACAATGTTGGCAAAAATGCTAATTTTAGGAGTATCGTGGGTAGTAATAATTGACTTCTGCTATAAAATTGTTTGACTTCTGTCCCTTGTGTTCTTATGTCAACTGTACAATTTTATGATGTAACTTTAAGGTTAAGAATATATGTTATTGTTATTGTGGTTTACAAAACTAACTGGTACACATAGACAATGAAATCATAAACTTGATTTTAATTAACCACATTCATATGATGGAACTTTTAACTAATATGCATTCGTTTAGGTAATATAATGCTGTGTGTGCTGTGGTCTGAAATTCATGTATTGAAATCCTAACTTCCAAGGTAACGGTGTTAGGAGGTGAGAACTTTTAGGAGTTGATTAGGTCATAAAGACAAAGCCCGCATAAATGGAATTAATGCCCTTATGAAAAAGACCTAAGGGAGCTCATTTGCCCCTTTTGATGCAAAGACAAAGCGAAAAATGCCTGTCTATCCACCAGAAAGCGGGACCTCACCAGACACTAGATGTGCCAGCACCTTGATCTTGTACTTCCTGGTCTCCAGAATTGCTAAAAATAAATTCCTGCTGTTTATAATCTATCTAGTCTCTGATTTTTTACAGTAGCCCAAGTGGACTGAGACAACATGATATACTTATTACTTTTGTTATTATGAAGAGTCTATGGAAAAATTTAATAGCCACAGTGGCTATTATATGGGGCAACACAGTTCTAGAGGCAGTCGGCAGATGATAACCAATCTATCAGCTAAACATATACTACATTAGTTGGTAAAAAATACAGATTCTTATGAACAAAATCATATAGGTGAGGGGACAAAGAGTATGAATTGGGAAGTATGCTATTGTAGTTAAGGTGACAGGATAGAGCTCTCTAAAAAGGTGACATTTAAGCAGAAACCTGAAATAATAATAATAAAAAAATGTGCCTAACACAAGACACAGCATGGAGTAAGTGCCACACAGTATTAGTGCTTATTATTAGCTAAGAAGGATCTTGTTATTCACTGTATATTTGACTATGTCATAATAGACTTATTTTAGAAGAAAATTTTCCTGTATTTTTAAACAAACAAAACATATCGTTACTTTAAAATACTAAATTCTAGTCATCATTTCATAAAAAGGAATAGTCTCTCTGCAGTATCAACAGAGAGAAAATAGCTAGCTAGGTACTATAATAATAACTCAGTAGAGAACAGAGAACAATTTACTGGTCTCCCAATTTCTTTTTAAATGAAAAACAGTGAAGTTCAACCTTAAGAAAAGTTTTCCTGCCAACTTGTCAGATGTGTTGCTCAGCAACACAATAAGACTGAGCTCCCATGATAAGTTCTTACATAATCTCAAACGGTACATCGGATAACGATGCTATTTGGGTAAGTAGAGAACTTGGTTTAACTAACACAGTAAGCATTTTTGAAATCACTCTTAATTAAAAGTTGAACACTAATTTTCTTACAGTGAAACTTTCATAATTACACCATGTTTCTACTTATGCTTTATGATTTAAAGTACAATTTACCTCCTGCTAGGAAAACTCTCTGTGACATTTCTGTTGGGAATGTGGCATTCTATTTCACATGAAGCCTTCTCTTTATGATTCTGTCAGACCCTAGAAGACGATGGTATCAGTGAATGACTTTTAACTGGGGTGACCAGCAGACCTTTCTGCATCTTTGACTCAAGTCTTTGACTAGCTGCAGGTATATTAGTTCTGCGTCTCACCCAATGGTCAGTTTTTGTCACCTTTCAAACTTTTTAGAATGGTGTAAATATGCACTGTTTGTTTAGACCTGAAAATGAAATTTTTTAAAAAGGGAAATAAGCTCCCTCTCGGAAGGCATTGAGGGAAAAGCTGCAAGGTCATCATATTTTACATTGCATCTGCTTACTAAATTCTATCTGTACTTTAACCTCCAATTTAAGTCCTCATTATTCCATATGGCCTTTCCAAGGACCCCAGACAGCAAAGCTTTAAGCATGTGTGGTTTTACACCCCTATTGTCCTCTTAATCATATAGGGATTTGCACCGTTGCTCAATTATTTCATGTACATGTGTCTTGGCTGCCTTGAGGGTGGGAAACACATTTTATTTAACCTTTACTTTCCCTGCATCATTTACTGTCATGCTGTGCCCAGAGTATATAATGAAATAAGCAGAAAAATATATACTAACTTTATCTGGAGCTTTATAGATTTCATAATATTTTCAGATATTTCTACATGAAAACTGGGGTTTACACATGTTGAATGAGTGCAATTCAATTAGATGTACAAAGGCTTTGATGGCTACAAATATCTGATTTGATCCTCACGGATGGGAAAATTTTACATTTAACATAGTGTAAATGAATCCAAACTTCAGATTAGGCTATTTTGAAGAAAGTTGTAAGTAGTTACGGGCCCACGTTCTTATTCTTTTTCTCTTTGTAGTAATCTAAAATTTCTTACTTAGTGAACGATTGGGTAAATGAAGAAAGAAGTGATGGAATGCAGGAAGAAGAAATGATTGAGCATCTCTCTTTTTTGTCCCTAGCTTTCATCCATCACCCAATCCCATCGATCCTTCTACAAATGTCAGACACAGTGTTCTCCACTCTTTTTTCGCTGTTTCCCAAGCTCAGTCCTAATCGTTGCTTTACATTTGTGTCAGCCATCTGATGTCCACCACCTATTATGTCACTTTCTTCATTTCTAACTTATCCTCCTTTCAATCCATTCTATTCTTAAAGTAAGAATCATTACCCTCTAATTAAATTTTATCATTCATATCTATGCGCAGGAAATAACAATGGGCTTCCATTGCCCCATATATCTGAAACAGATACTTAAGCTTCTTACCCACCTTCTTACTTTATTTTCTTAAGCCATATCACCTACAATAGTATCCAGTAAAACAAATCTCCTCTGTCTCTTTCTTACTCATTTATTCTTGCTTCTTTGTCTTTTTGTCACCTTCTTTTAATTACTACCTTATTCAAATTTCATAGGAAATAATTCTAACCGGTACTTTGGGGACTCACCAAGAATTTGTTTGCATAGATGTTGAAATGTTTTTTATATATGCCCTTGTATAAATAACCTGGTTTTGATAGTCTGTCCTCTTTCCCCTCTAAATTGTTATGTAACTCCCGGGCGCGGTGGCTCACGCCTGTAATCCTAGCACTCTCGGAGGCTGAGGCGGGAGGATCACTTGAGCTCAGGAGTTTGAGACCAGCCTGAGCAAGAGTGAGATCCCATTTCTACTAAAAATAGAAAAAATTAGCTGGGCATCGTGGCATGCACCTGTAGTCCCAGCTAGTTAGAAGGCTGGAGCAGGAGGATCACTTGAGCCGGGGAATTTGAGGTTGTCGTGAGCTAGGCTGATGCCACGGCACTCTAGCCTGGGCAACAGAGAAAGACTCTGTCTCCATAAATAAATAAATAGATTTTAAAAAGTAAAATAAATTGTATGTTAGGACAAAGGTTATAACCTTATATTTCTTTTATGTCTCCCTTAGCTGCCTATATAAAGTTACCATCAAAATATGTTGTTAAAAATTGTTTTCTGAACTTGAATGCTAGCTCTTCCTGGGGCTGTTTTGGCCTTCAAACAATTGCCTAAGATTTCTTTCAAGGCATATCAAAAGACAAAAAATAATGTTCTCTATTTCAAAGATATTATTAAGTTAGCAGGAATAGCATAACTAAGTAACATATAACCAGAGGAAATCACATATTTTCTGTATGTTATTAATATTTCTAATAAAATGAGAATCTTTTGTATTGCCTCAAGCTTTCTCTCTCTTTTTGTAGAAATGACACATAGGTATACATAACTTCAGAATAAAACCCGATGCTTGCCCTGAGAAGGGCAAAGCTTATACATAATAATTAATGGGGACCAGTCATCTCCTTCAATCATAGCTATAAAATATCTACTGGTTCACTAGACTATATATAAGCAAAGCAGCAGAAAAAGATAGATATTCCAGAGTTCACACAAGCCATTAAGAAAAGAAAAAACAAAATCTAAAGACCATTGCTGGAAGAAATAATCAGGAGCAAAAAAGAGCAAAAAATTAGATGCCTTTAGGACAGAGTATAATAACAATGATTGAATAAAACTTAGAGAACACATGCAAAATTGCTGAAATGGAAGCAGAGAATCATTTAGTGAGAGGCTTTCATCAATTAGGGTAGATCAGAAAATCGCCCTTATATGTATGTGGGTCAGTATGGTTGATATGTGAAGTTTCCCTAATGGTTGTACAAATAAGCAAGTTCTCTCTCCTCCTCTCTCCTCTCAGAGGAGAGGAGACCAAGGCACTTAGTTAAGCCACTCATTTGGCAGGTTTAACCTCCTCTTTATTTTTTCCTTGAATTCCTTAATTTTATAGAAAGCTTCTCTGATACTTTTTGTTCTCCAATATTTGCAGGTAAAATTAAGTCTCCTGGCTACCATGGCCCCTTTTCTGTCCTGGTTTTACCCATGATACTACATAAACACTCGAGGCTGCCATATGAGAAGATGCTAATATATGTTCGCTAGCATTATTTCCAAGCAAGTTCTCTATATCTTTGGTTTATGGCTACTGAAAATTTCAAATCCCTGCACCTTTTCTTTACCATCAAAATATTTGTGTCACAACCCAAAGGCAAAATGACTCACCTTTCTTATTATGGGGACAAATCTGGACACAACTGAAAGAAATGGCAAGTGAGAATCCCTTCACCTAGTTATTTAGCACTAAAAATGAAGAGCCCGAATTTCTGAAACCTTCAGGCCAATGAGAAATTTTTCAATGAGCTAAGCAAGTCCTTATCAGAGATATTGGCCTGTGACTTCCTCTGTGTTTTCACAGAGGATAGGTTTTCAATGTCCAGTCAATTCTCAATTATTCTTTAGTTCCTTTACCATAAAATGAAGGGTTTCTATTAGATTATCTCTGAATGTTTTTGAGTTTGGAGCTCTAATTTTATAATTCCTGAGTATATTATTCTTGAAAAATATATTTTTTCCATTTCTTACTGACAGTCAATTAGCTTACTTCTTTTAGCACTTGGATAACTACAAGCTGTTCTCAAGGTGATATAGTTACTTCCTCGAATTGGCAAAGAAGGAGAAAGAGATCAAGTCTGTTTATACATTGGTCTTTCACTCTCAGCTCAAGGTAATGCAATGAATTTGGGAAGAAGATAATGGATACAGTTAAGGCAGGGCAGGACAATTCACTGAGAGTAAAATCTTAAAAGCCCGCCAAAAATTTTCAGATAATTGGAGTTCCAAGCTTGATGCATTTAAACACCATTGAAAAATACACTAACAAACACCTGATAGCCTAATATAAATATTTTAAAATAATTTATCATTTTGTTTTATTCTCACCCATTGGATTTTTTTATTAACAGAACTAGTTAAGAATTACTACAGATATAATCATCTAAAAATGAGTAGTGCTTCTAATATTTACAAATCCCTTGGTGAATGAAATGCCCTGAGCTGCGGAAGCATCTTTTGAATGGGTATGTATCTGATTTTATGCTGGAATAAATTTGAAGATTGCACAACATTATTTATCAGACCCCCCCCAAAAAAAACTCTTTTTCTTCTGTTCAGTGAAAGCCTGAGAGTTGCAATAATTATTTACGTAAGTTATATTCATTTATTCATACACACACTCAAAATATATTTATTGAGAGCTCACTAAATACAAAAGTCCCAAAGGTATTTTATTTCCTGTGAAATAACAGCATATTGAAGGCTACCACAATCAACCTTTTCAGTTATGCAATGTCACTTGGTTATGAGATCTTCCAAGAGCAGGTTTTAAAATAGGAAGTAGAGAAAGCCTGAAGGCCGGGGAAGGTTAAAGGACACTATAAGAGGAGATCATGGGTGGCAGAACACAAAATCTAACTACATCATAATTTTTAAGTATAATTTTGCTGAGAAGAGAATGAACATGGTCTGTTAATAAAAAATGAGAGCTGTATTGTGGATACTAGTTATTTTGTAAGTAGGGCGATACTAATGGCAAAAGATGTTACATTGGGGGATAAGATTAACTGAGGCATAAGCAAATCTTTAAGGAAACAGACTTTCATTGCAGTCTAATTGAAATTCCGGCCATATACAATGACAGGAATTTAAAAAGAAGCCATACACTGCCATCAACCCACAACTCCTCACACTCACACTGACTTTGATTTCTAACAGGCAGAGTTTTTCTTTTTGTTTTGCTATTGCAAATTTTTTTTTGCAAAACTATTTTTTTGCAACAGAAAGTTTTTCTTTTTGTTGTTGTTTTGGATAACTTAAACATGTGATACTAAGATTTAAGTAGAAATCAATAACATAAGTCAGAGTAGTAATATGTCTTGGTTTCTATTTTTTACTATCTTTAGTCTGATTATTTCTAGAATGGATGGACAAGATTGGTGCTTGCTTGGTGCCTGAAAGTTATTTTCAAAACCTAATGTATATTTTAAAGTACCCACAGAGCTGTTTGATCATCTGTTGGGCTGTTCAGGGCCTTAACAGGAGAATAGTTTGGACATAAACAAAGACAACTCAAATGAGGAAATAGACAGAGGCTATCTATTCAGAGTTGACTATAGCTTGGGAGTCAGCCACCATCATTTGAATTTGATGTAAACTGAAAATCAGGCCAAGGAGTGAGGAAGCTTTATAGTGGACAAAAAAGGAAGGCTTCATAAATGCCCTCTTTGGAGTCTATTAACTGGAGGCAGGCTAACTAGAAGTGAGGCACCCTTGTGATTGCTAAGAGTATATTTAGCTTTCTCTGGGTGGTTCTGAGCTGGAAGTGGATATAGAAAGTAGGAGCACTCAGTTACTGCCTAAGGCCTGACTGTTTGGGACTGGCTGCTGTAGAGCTTGTAGGTCAGAATTCTATTGTCAGGTAAGCTGGCCATTGTACTTTTGCATAGTCTCTCAGCATTGAATAGGATAGATCAATAAATGTATATTTCAATACATACCATGGAGTATCTGAATTTCCATGTTATCAATTTTCTGAAAGAGGAAGAAGAGTGAAATGTCAATCCAATAAATAATCCTGAAAAGGAATTATACAACATTGATTTTGACAGCAACAATGTTGAATGCGTTATAGGGAGACAATTTTAAATTTTTATGCTGGAAAGAGAGTCAAAAGGTCAGAAGTTTATGATTTCAAAAACATACTTCAACACTGACATCAAGAGAAGGCTTTGATTTTGGGGCTGGAAACGGAGGACATTTCAAAGACCTAAATCAATAAATGTCAATAGAATAAAGAAATGTGAGGCATGAGGCTGTATATCCCTCTGAGCATGCTGCTAGTTATACACACCGGGATTAAGGGTGCCCATCTGGGCTTCTGAAATGTGCTTTGCGAAATCAGGCAGGGATATAATGCCAATATTGTCAAAGATTATCTGCTAAACTTGTCCTGGTCTCCTTATGCCAGCATAAGCAGAAACCTGAAAAGAAAAATAGTTTTTGCTGTAGTTTTGTTTTTGTAAGTGAAATCTACTCCCGCCCCTGTACACACCACCCAACATATACCCAAGTGCCCCTCATTAACAGAGAAAACAGAGGTGGGATTGTGCCCCTGTGGCTCCAGAGTACTGGTCTACCTGCTTTGAGATGTTCTAGGCACAGTGACTATTTCTGAGTTTGCTTCTGGAGAGCCAGGATGGCCTGAGATGCTCTTGACCCAACGCTGGCCATTGTTTCTAATTATTGCAACATGGGAAGCCATGAATAAACCATTCCACAAGCAAATGTTTCATAAGCGATAAGCTAAAAAAGGGGTTGCTTGATACAGGTATGAAAATACAGTGGTGCTATTGGGAAGGACCTATTTGTTTTTTTCTTTTGGAAATCTTTTCATTTTTAATATACAAGCAGTTCTCCAAAAATTGCACAATAGGAAGGAGAGGGTGAATAAATAATGCCATATAGTATAAAATCCAAAAGTGATTTGTGGTTAGCTTCGGAATGGGTTATGTAATTTTCAGAGCTTAGCTAACTTTCTGGTGTTTTGTGTATCCTGATACACAAATAAGTTTAAATTTCTTGGTTATATTCCAAGGACAATAGAGAGAGAATAAGCTGAAGATGTCTGGAGGTTAATGGAGATAATCTGAAAAGTGATAAATATGTATACCAACCTCTTTATATCTTTCTTCTGTTACTCTCCACATAAATGTTTTCTCCGTTGTATTCGAATTGTCCTTCAAACACGTCTTACTTCTCCTAACCTTACCACATGCCTTTGCTATGCTTTTCCTCTTTCCAGGTTCAACTCAAAACCCATCTCTTCTGTGAAATACTTTCTTAACAGCCACAGACTTTTCTGAGCTTCTCTCTCACCTCAGTTGAAAACAGATCTTTTAAAATAAACATAGCTCTATCTTTCTAATGTGTTCTTTAAATTATTTAACTACAGGAATAGTTTCCACATGAAGAATTTTATTCTCAGTGCCTTACACATTACTCCAAAAATGGTTTTTTAAATTTGTTGATTGATATTCTCCTTTTGGAAAAACAATATTTGGTAGCATTTAAATATTTTCCGCTAAAAACAGCTTAGATACAAATAGAGGAAGCCTCAAACCTTTGTTAAATGCCAAGTTGTTATACATAAAGTGCATAAAGTTATACATAAAGTGCTTTGCTGGGCTCCAAGCAAATGAAATTTCACATAAATTCTAGAAAATTTATCTGGTTCTCTTTTTTAAACATGAAGCTCTTTGAACATTTCTTAAAATTTTTTTTTTAATTTTTAACATGGAGTTTATTATTCTGTTTTCCCATTCAAATAGTATTAATTTTAAGAACCAGATGAATCTAAGTATAAATCTTGACTATATCCCTTGCCGGTGTAGCAATATGTCTGTATAATTTATTTTCTTCTTCAGTAAAAGAGAATTAATAATGTCTGTCTCATAGGATTAATATTAATATAAAACATCTACTGGTGGGACTGAGAATTGAATGAAATTATGGTGCGCAAAATGTCTGTTATTGTTATTATTGCTAGTATTTGTGCAGAGCTCTTTTAAAAATCTCCAAATTACCTTCCTGATACCTGCTTATTGAATCCCCTTACTGAAAAGTTATGCATACTAAAGAATGAAATTATTAAATCCTTAGTCCCCATCCTCAGGATAAGGGCCACTCTTGGAGGTAACATGGCTCTAAAACAGTACATGTTAGGTAACACGTACTATTACCTACTCACAGGACTCCTCCAATTATCTCTTCCAAACATCTTCTTTAGTCTCTCAAATATTCTCTGAAGCTTTAACAATCTTATCACTAGAAAGATCCCTTTTCCAAATTATTTCAATCCCACTCTTCAACAATGTCAGAATAAAGAAAGATCTCTTTAGGGCTAGGTTCCAGATTTTATGCATCTTTGTATTTCTTATGACAAAGAGAAGAACATGATAGGCATACATTTCCTTCAGAAAGAACTTCTAAATTGCTTAATACAGTGTTTTCCCACCTCTTCTTTGTACTCTTAAGACAACTATTAATGTAGAAAATATTAAAATTGCTAAAATCATCAATGAGCCTAATATAATTGTGCTTTATTAATTATTAATATCATCCCCACCCCAAACCCTTTACACCTGCAGGAGCAAACACCCTGGAGAACCAGTGGACAGACTGTTTTTTGAAGATGGAAAAATCTGTTACCGAAAGCTTGGCACTTGTCCTCGAGGCCACATCCAAAGAATGAGAACAAGTGGTTCAAGGAGAAGGAAAGAGAAGTTTATTAATTTGCCAGCAAATGAAGAGGATGGAGACTACTCTGAAAAATGCCATCATCCTACTAATAAGCAGAAATACAGAGCTTTTAAAGGGGCGCCATTTAGCTTCAGTCAATTGCTGCTCAACTACAGTTGAGTCCCCTCTATATCCCATCTTGCTGAAGACAATCCCAGGACCTCTCTCCCCAGGTCTGGGCTGAGCCATCTCCTGCAGCACAAAGAACAAAAGACATTACCCTGCCCTTCCCAACCACTGACCTGAGACAGGGATGCAGATTTTAGTTCTTAAAAAGGAGTGGAGAATGTTTTAAAGAGACAGAAAATATTTTTGCCATTTTTTTTGGTAGGGGGCATTCCTTCCATTACAGATTCAAAGAAGATAATGGAGAGTAGAATTAAGCCAAACATGCCTATTCATTCTTGCCAAATTTACCAATATAAATCATTTTATCTTTTTAGGAGCAGAGTGGGTAGAGGAGAAAACAGAATCCGTGTTGCTCATAAAGAAAATCTCTCCTCATGTAGGCCAAGAGTGAGGAAAAGGTCCCCTCTAATAGTCTTTTGAGATCTTCCTGCAACATTTTAATTTTTTAGCATGCGCTGATTTTACTTTTACAATAAAGGCAGTTGAATATTATCTAAAGTCTATTCTTACTTTAGATATAGTAATATCTAAATATTATATGTTATAATCTTGAGTAACAATTAGAAGTGTCTGGAAATGAAAAGTCATTTACATTTCCTTATAATTCATTTTTTTATTTAACTGCTGTAGGCCAGAAACTACTTCAGTTATTGAAGACGCAGGGCTCACTGGCTGCTCTAAGCAGACTAGACAGACAGCAGGGGGAGAATGAAAGCAGAGAAGCAACAATTGTGTTTCCCATCATCGGAGCTAATATATTACAGAACTAGAGGTCTAATGATCCATAAATAGAAGATTTGGGAAGAGTAGGATATCTGACCTGAAAATTATTTGCAATCTGAGGCCTAGATGAAAGGGAATCTCAAATGGAGCATGGAGTCTGAGTTGGGAGGCACAGGGTGTGGGACACAGGCTAAGAACACTGAAGAAATAGAGGCAGCGCACTCTGAGCAGCAGCTATTCTGTAGTTGCAGAATCATATTGATAGAAAAATATACTTCTATGGTAATTAAACATGCTTAGAAAGCTGATTTATATTAAAAATGTTAATGGATTCGGTTAATTTTTTAACAACTATATACACAGCATTAATGAATTCAGTTTAATTAAGGGTAGAAATGGAGGAGCCCTGTGGATCCTCAACACTCATTAAATATCTGCCATTGGCTAGAGACTATACTAAACACCCTCAGATACAAAATGAACAGGCAGAACCCCTGCCCTCAGGAGCGCATAATATCTTGGGAGAAATAGTAGTAGTTATTCATAGTTAAATGAATAACCATAATACAATGATGTTTTTAATAACTGCGTTCAAATTATATTGTAAGTACTTGTTTACATATTGATGCTTCCCAATAAACTAAGACCTCTTTGAGGGAGGGTCTGTATTATCTTTCTCTTTCTACTTCCAGAGCTTGGCAAATGTTTGGCAGGTTGGACGTGATCAGTGTTTATTGAATACGGTCCCATAATTAGCAGAGACCCAAACAAGGAGCATAATTCAGAAAAAAGTAAGACTCTGTGGGACAGTGTGAAAGAGCAAAGGCTTAAATTAGTTGAGGGACTTGATCTAGCTCCTGGAAAAATGATGAGTTTTTTGACAGGTAGGAATTTATATGAAAATGAAATGCAATCAAAACATTTGTGGGTATTGGACTCGACCTCTTTCAGTTCTATAGTTCACTATTAATAATGCTGAAATGACAGCAAGGGAGATAGCAAACACAATGAAAAGGACAGAAAATATCAGTGACAAACCTTCTCTCAGCCTTCCTACAGAGAATATGAGCAAAATATGTTTAAGCAGATTCATAGCATGACAGTACAATGTGAGGTTCTGCATTTTAAAAGTTTGTGAAATTTCCAGATAAAAAGTAAACCAAAGAGTGATAGTTTGTACAAATAAAAATAGTGTTCTTCTAATTAATAATTTCAAATAAAAGTTAAAAAGATAAGGTACAAATAATGACTGTGTACACATTGCAGTCATAAATATCTGATCTAGAAAATATCCCCTTGTGGGTTAAATTTGTGATTTGGAGTACTATAAAAAGTAAAGCCTGCATACTAAGGGAATATCTGATGATAGCAAGAAGAAGAAATAATAAGTGGGAGGTAACTTCTTACAGAAGAGTGAAGGTTATGCATCCCAGATATTTACTGTATCATTTTCATGGGCCAAGAATGAGGGATCTTTGTGCCTGACTTGGAAAATAACACTTTCTCCCCCTCTGTTCCTAAGAAAGAAATAAAGGAAATTAGATGAAGAGAAAAAAATTCAGTATTTGGTCTATTCATTTATTTAGATTTTAAGATAAATCTGGCCTACAGTAGAAAATAGATGTCCAAATATCTAAGGAAATCCTATAATCCTGAGTCAATCAATGTCCATTGGGTCAATTTCTTCAAAATACTCTGGTTTCTGCTTTTTTACCTTCCAGAATTCCAGCAATTTTTTATGTCTCTTTTAGTTCATCTGCCCAATTCTATGAATATATCATTGAGTGTCACTTTTAAAATCTTATACTATAATTCAGATTCTGTCTGCCAACTTCTCTTTACCTGGATCTGTCCCTTCTTCCCTCTGGCCACACCTACTCCTCTACCTCATAACTATTAGTCACCCAGTTATCTTCTTGTCTACTTTTCTTCATGTCTTGACTTCCATTCCATTCCTATTCATCTAAGATAGACCAGGTCACAGGGGGCTCCTCTGGGTTTGAATACTGGCAAAAATGACAACTCATCTTTGGTTCAAGTTTGCATTCACTTCAATTTAATACCAAGTAGACCAAAAACAGACTATTCAACAGATAAGAATATAAGGTGACTGAATGGCCATATCTTCCTGGAACATTTCTGGGTCCTCTTGAGTTGCATATGAAGTAAAGAAGTTTCTTAGAACTGAAGGACTCTCATCAGGGAAAAAAGAATCCAAAGGCTTTTCTGCCTTTTATCCTGTTATGCCAGAGACAGAGCCATTTTGACATCCAAGGGTCTATTTAATACAAATATGTTTGCTATTGATGCTTTACCTTACTTTGTTTTCCTATTTGTTGCTATCCTGTCAGGCCCGCCATTGGAATAGGTGCAACCCATTAACTATTATAGATAAAATATATTATATCTTTCATTCCTTTGCAAATTGTAAGTACCTTCTACTGCTTGTCTTTTGTGCAAGCCCATTTCATTAAACATATATAGTGGTACAACCACTAGCATGTGTTTTCTAAAATCAGTTGAACCACAGTGCCATTTGTCAATTTTTTAATAGATCCTGGCACTCTCCTTGCATGCACAACATTGGCTCTTCCAAATGGTAACAGCCCATTAAAGTTCCCCAATCCTATCCTCATCCCTCTCTTTCTTAGCAAATGACTTTATTTCCTGGTCCTTCAGGAAAATCAATACTATCAGGTATCCACTCAAGTTCCTAGCCATACACTTAATAAAAGATCTGTATCAAAGGGAAATATGTCCCCTTTCTTGTTTGCTAAAAATTATGCTCTGAGTCCCAACTTGCTTGCCTTGTGTTCTTTCTCAATCCACTATTTCCTTGCCTATATGTTTAAGCTCTCTCTCCAGTGGTTTCTTCCTTACAGTGAATAACATGTTCAAGCCCCTTTCTGATTAGCACTCTGTCTTTCTCTCTCATAGTCAAACTTAAAAGAATAATTTCTATGAGTTATCTCCACTTCTGTAATGCCCATTTACTCATTAAATCCCATTCATTTAGGCTTTTGTATCATGACTGTATGGAAGCTCTTCTGGCAAGAGTTAGTCCTCTTTTTATTTGACCTCTTTGCAGCATTTAACACCAGTAAACACCTTCTTTTGCTGGAAATTCTCTATTCACTGTGATTTCCTGTTTCAACTTTTTAAAATCTGTCTCAATCTCTAATGCCATTTCTTTTAGTTTTCTTGTTATTTTTTCTTCTCTCTACTCAATAAATTGTGGTATTTCTAATGGTTTCCTCCTTGATCCTCTGAGTTTCAGGAGTTTGAGCAGTCCATTGGTATTGTTATTTCTTAGAAACTTGCAGTAACAATGGTTATAAACGTGTGGGACACTAGGCATCTAGAAGGCGAGAGAGTATGGCTAGAAAAGATCTCAGGGTCTAAGATCTTAAAAATAGCATGTGGCTGATTTTAAAGTATAGCAATGCATTGATATGGCATGGAGAACAAATTCCTAAAATTGTAAAACTCAAGAAATTTCGAGACCTAGGAGCTGTCAAGTCCTCAGCATAAATGTTAAGTCACCAATAATTAACACAGTAGAATGAAGAAAAGAATTGTGGAGCCATATGCCAGAGGCTCAGAGAAAGGTAGAGGAACGTCATTTTTAAAGTAGATAGAAGTGGAGGACAACAGACAGTATAATAAAAAAGAAAACATGTATCATGTTTATGATTTTTGTTATTCTTTTATGCACTTTAAAAGTAAAAATATTAAACAATGTCAAATATAAAATACAAAAGCTTAACAAATGACGACATTTCATAACATTAACTCATTGTTTTTAGGACATATCTGCTTAGTCTTTCTTTAAAATTTCACTTTTCATGGCATCTCAGTGGTGGTAAATTCCATTAAGGTAAATATTTTAGAAATCAAGAGACAAGTACCTAATCTTACCTCTCAAGTTATTGGCTGTCTTGCATAAAATACTAATAGAGAAATATTATTTCTCCTTGACAAAGTATTTTTCATACAAGTATTTATAAATATCCTTTATTATTTATGCTAATTATAAGACCACCAAAATCACCAATTTACTATAATAACTGCATCTATTTGACAGGCATCTATATCTAATAACTGATAGGTTTTGTAATTATGCACTTACGTTTTTTTTTCTCCATAATCATATGATCATTGAAACCAGTATCTATGACTCTGTAGAATGTCTGCACAACCATAAGAGACAGAAGTCTCTGTTTAGTTACATGCAGCCACTCTAAATCATCTATGACGATTGAGGGACAATACTACAGAAAAGTGAAATCATTTTTGTTACCCTATTAGCTGAGATGTTCGTAGGTAGCCAACAGATGCGTCTGAACTTCATCTCCTTAAATATTCCATTTGCAGACACTTGCTACCAAATAAATGCTAATGATCAGGGAAGCAGCTAAAAGGCCAGAAGCAAAAGGGAAGAAACAGAGAGGCAAGGGGAATGGCCACAGCTCCCAAACTAGATAGTCAGCTGTAGAATAATCACAGGTTGCTATGGTCTCATTGCTGTAAGAAATAAATGACCATTACATCCTCATACTGGGAAGAAATGGACGTCTTGTTTTTCAAATATGTAAATATGCTGAAGGAATGTCCAATCCAATTATTTTGCTTCCATTTTTAGGCTGTAATTGAGTACACGTTCTACTTCTAAATATTTTTTATTTTTCTCCAAGACTGTATACATTGTCTTTTTTCTGAGCATTTCTCCCCATTTCTTTCCTTTTATTAAGTTGATTATGATGGGCACATCCAATTTGTTCCAGTCCTGCCAAACCTGTTTACTGCCCAGGAAAAGGCGAACTGTTTAAATGTGCCTTCTCTGATTATTAAGCTTAAGGAAAAAGATGTCACTATAGCTTCTTTTTATCCCGTGGCCAAATTTCCTGAGTACAACATGCTGGTGTTTATGTTGAAGGTCCTGTTAATCCTCTTTAGTGCCTACAATAAGATAACAACATGCAATAAAAGCCCCCTACTGCATACAATATTTTGTTGTAGAAATTAATAACCATAAGTTTGTTATTAATAAACTAATTTCCAGCTAGCAAGATGAACTTTGTTATGCAAGATGGCTACTTATATTGTAAGGCATTGAGAGATATTTGATCTCAATGTAATCTTTGTTAACTGAAAATTTAATAGACTATATTATGCTTATATTTAGGGAATATTCCTATCCCTTGATACATGTGTATCACTTTCCTGCTCTCTCAAGTTTCATTCTTGTAACTAAATGTAATTCTGGTTCCTTTTTTTTTTTTTTTTTTTGATGTTTGGCTACTGACAACTTTTAAGTCCCACCCCTCCTTCTTCTCCTGCCCCACATCTTGCAAAGCCCAAGGGCTTCCTCCTTAGGTGTTGACAGGCAATTCAAACCCTGCACAGGAACGCTCACTTTAAGCCCCGCCTCCTAACTATTAACACATGAAAACCCTACACCAGTCTTCTTTCCCTGTTCTCTGAAGACATTTTTGGAATAGCTTAGGAGGCATGACCTGATTTGCCCAGAAAACCTTATTGTGTGAGTAATAAGTCTTTGCAGGCCCTCATGGTATGAGTATAACATCATCAGTCTTGATGTCTGAACCAAATTTGGGTGTAGAGATCCATCCTGTTTCTTTGGAGTGTTCACAAAAACAAGAAAATAAACCCTGATGGTCATAGCTTCTTCATGCTTTCATGCATCATCCGTGTGTCAATTTATTGACTTGACAAATATTTAAAGTCTTTAAATAAAACACTACTCCAGGAAATAGGACATAAAGATGCAAAGATACTTAGTTTCAGCCACAAGGAAGCCAAACATATATACAAACGGAAACTAAACCTGGAGATATTTGTTAACAATTGGGTTTACAACAATATTCTGACAATCATGCTATTACAGACCCCACGTATTAGTGAGACTTAGACTCTGTGTTTTACCATTTGTATTCAGTGGTAAGCTGCAAAATTGGGATGGAAATGGAAAACTGAAAAAAAGACTCAGTATTTTTAAAAGCCTGGGAATTGAAGGTTAAAGCAAGACGACAGCCCTGAGCATTACTCATCTCCACCTTTAGAGCCATCACATTGCCAGACGACTGTCACCTAGCCGCTTCCTATCTCTTTTCTCTCTTCCATTGTTTTCTCCTCTTATACATCCCACATATAGCATAACCATCTTTTTAAAATGTAAATCAGAGGACTAGACTCCTCAATTAAAGCCTTCAGTGGCTTTCTTATTGCTCTTTGAACATTATAATCTGCTCCTGCCTACCCTTCCAACCACATCCCCTGCATTTATCCCCTCTCCCACATACTCTGATCATACTGGCTGTTTTAACAATCTCTGAATTCTTTGAAGTCTGCAACTTCAATACGGTGTTCCAGAGTGCTCTTTAACAACTCTGCCTGCCTAACTTCTTTTCATATATCAGGTTAAAAGTCCCTTTCTCAGATAAGCCTTTTTTGGGCCCACTCAATTTAATTTATGCTTCTGTATTTCTAATAGCATACTGCTCTTTGTTTCTCTCAGTTGTTAGCACAATTTATAATTAGAGTTGTCCCTTGGTATCTGAGGGGCACTGGTTCCAGGACCTCCTGAGGATACCCATATCAGAAGCTTGTCAAGTCCATGATATAAAATGAGATAGTATTTGCATAGAACCTATGCATATCCTCCTGTATACTTTAAGTCCTCTAGATTATCTATTATACCTAATGCAGCATAAATGTTATATAAATAGTTGCTAATACTATATTGTGTAGGGAATAATGACAAGAACAAAAAAGTCTGTACATCATCAGTACAGACACAATATTTTTTCCAAATATTTTTGATCCATGGTTGGTTGAATTCATGGATATAAAATCCACAGATATGGAGGGCTGATTGTGTATATTTAACTTTGTATTTGCTTACAAAACCAGACAGAAAAAGTCCATAAGGGCAAGGAGTATATCTTTTTGGTTACCCTTGGGAAACAATTTCTATGAGTGTTTCAGGTTTCTATACATCTTGATAGCAAAAATGTTCACTGCTTTTTTTCCTATCTCAAGCATGTGTGTATAGCAAACAACCCTAAAAGACAAAGATAATATCTCCCAGGTAGTCATTCTTACTGTGCAGTATAATATGCATGATGCAAAGACCAGGCATGCTTACTGCCCATTATAAAAGATTTGAGTTTCCTAAGCTCAGGGTTCCTCTCCTATAATACACTCACCTGTGTATGCAAGTGCCATCTGGCACTCTTCACAGCACCCAGGGGCAATTTGGGCCTAGAGAACTGATACAAATGCTTATACCTTAGCTAATGTTACTGTTGTGAATAATAAACTGCCTTTTGTCTCCGATCCAAGAGTCTCATGCTTTCTGCCAGTATTCACAAATCTGTGGCAGGCTAACTTGTAAATTTGTAAGTAGAGTAAAATCTCAGACTCTTTGTGTTTCTTAAAAGTCACCACTACAAACCTAGAATAAGCACAGCTCTTGGCCCACATTAAGCATCTAACAAAAATATGTTGATTCAGTGAATGAAGAATTGTGCTCTTTTGAGAATCTCATTAAGTTTGGCCCCTCGATTTAAAAAAACTGCAGATATGTAAAAATACACACATAAATTTCCCCATAATATCAGGAGGACTGCAAACCTGCTGGAGCCTTTCTATAGACAAATACATCTCTATGGACTTCCAACTTTAGAATGGTCTGGTTGAATTCTATTTTTTATATACATAATGGGACTAAGGCCTAGAGAGAACTAATACGTCTTAGTCAAATTGGGCTGCTATACCAAAATAGCTTAGACTGAGTAATTTATAAAAAATAGAAATTAATTGATTATAGTTTTGGAGGCTGGGAAGTCAAAGATCAAGGTGCCAGAAGATTTGGTATCTGATGAGGGCTTTCTCTGATTCAAGGATGGAGCTTTCTTGCAGTACCTCATATGGTGGAGGGGGTGAACAGGCTCACTCAAGCCCTTCTATAGGGGCACTAACTGATGCCATTCATGAAGGTGGAGTCCTCATTATCTAATCACCTCTCAAAGGTTCTATGTCTTAATACCGTCACCTTGGGGTATAGGTTTCAATATATGAATTTTGAAGGGATATAGACATTTAGATCATAGCATCATAGCTGCTGAATTTCATAATTTCCATCTTGTCCTTCTTGCCACCTCTACCTCCATACCAGCCCCTTGAAATAATTTTTAGAACCAAAGATAAAAGCACTGCTTTTCATAGTTGCAATGAAATTCTGAAATGTGCTACCATTCAGAACATACGCAAAGTAAAGCTGGGTTCAAGAATAGTTAGATGAACCCATGCCCAGAACCATAAAGGTGATTGAAGATGAGTTCTGAGTAAGTAGATATTTTCCTACTGCACAATGAAACTGGTTTCAGAAAATGCAAGACAATTGCTATATGCTCTTCCAAAAGTTAGCTCCTGATGCTATTGGCAAATATCAAACCTGCTACTGGGCTGGAATAAACCATGGTTCCCATCTAATACCTGGAAGGCTTAAGGCAAAGGGCCTGAATTACTGGCAAATCTCTGACGCTGGGAAGTTACCTTTTGAGTCTAAGTCTCATTACCTATAACATGGGATAGTTTTATTTAAGTCATAATCTTGTTTTAAAAATAAAATAAGATTTTGTGGAAAGAACCAGAATGGGAAAGTCCAGAGGCAATGATAACACAAGACCTTTACCAGCAAGCACTGCATCCGTGTGTAGTAACTTGCTTCAGTCTTTTTCCTTTGTTTTTAAATTACAAACTTCCATAACTGGCATACCCTGACATCAGAAATTCTCATTCATACAGGTTCCCTGTGTTTCTAGAAAGCTTTATTTGGTGGAAATATAGTCCTATTACTTGACTTCAGGGACTGTCAGCTTTGATTTATTATGGCCTTAGAACTTAAATATAATGGGCTCAATCTTTGTATATACAACAGTTCAAAGCAGAACTATTTACATTTCTTTGCACCAGGAGTTACAAAGCCCAAACACAATTGTGAGGGCACTGTAGATAGAAACCAATTTCAATGATTATTTGCTCAATGACTTACGGCAAGTTCTTTATTGCCTCTGAATTGTGTTTCCTTCTTTGTAAAATGGGATGTAATAATAGTAGTTAACTCCACGGCTGTTGTGATCATTAAATAATGTTTTGTGTGAAGTGCTCACAATTCTTGAAGCTATTGTTATATACACACACACACACACACACACACACACACACACACACACACATACAAACCTGAAAAATATGTGCTGGATTAAGTTTTCAGAATGAAAAACTGATCCAGAGAGACCAGGCAGTTTCTCCAAGATAATACAGCTAGTGAAATGTGGAATTAAGATAAAAACCAAAGTCTGTCCAGTTACAAAATCCATTTTAATTTCATTCTATTGTGCTTTCAGAGGTTGTCCAAATACAGAGGAATAACAAGTGATTGTGACCATTTGAGAAATCTTCTATTTGCCCTGACTTTAAAAGTGTTATTTTGGATCTGAGACTCTGCAGACTTGTGAAACTTTCCCAAGTATCCTAAAAATAAGAAATTCCTGGTAGAGCCAGCAATTCCCTCAAAAAATTGGTGTTAAAGCCCTTATGAATTAACAGAATATGTGCTCACTTAACCAAAGACTGGTTTAAAATTGAGCAGATGAAAACTTAGCAAGCACCTCATAGTAAAATGCAAAGTACTTGTCCTTCATGACAGTCTTGAACTTTTAACAAATCTTTGTGGGAAAGGCTAAATAAGTACTAAAAGATATCTCCAATGTCACTGTGTAAGGCTGTAGTGTTGAAGATATTTTATTTTTTGTCAGGATTTGTAAACAGGCTGCAAAATCTCTAGGTCTAAATGCAATTGGTTAAATAGTGATTAAGGTTGGTAGCGACAAATTTTCTTTAAAGATATGGGTGGCTGAATGAACTAACCAGTGTAAGTGCCAGTTTTAAATGGCAGGTATATCCATGCTGGATGGTAAAAATATTTTGTACTTCAGATTTCCTCTGTGAATTCAAATCCGTGGTTGGTGTGGTGTGGCTGTCCTTTACATATCACGTAGAAATCCAAGATTGTCTTCGTATTCCAAGTGATTCCACACTAATTTATGTTAGTAAATTTGTTGAGATATGTCTCTCTCTATTCCCCATGGTGAATAATTTATGATGAAGGGCAAATGCTTGTTCTAACAAGAATATACATAGATGGCTTCCAAAAGTAGGTTTCAGATCTTAAAATAGCCCTGAAACTGAAGACATTTTTGTGATGCCTCACTGCACCCATGTGATGTTGAGCCAAAAAGGCAGTGCTACCCAGAGCATGTGACCCAAAAGTGCATAAAGCAAAGTAGGAGGAGTCTAAGGAAAGTATGTGAATTGTAGATGATTCTGCAAAGCTCTGATGTGATTTCTTGAATGAGAATTAAATTTTAAAAATTTCAATAATTTGGTACGTTGTAATTTTTGAGTCACATTTCTACTAAGATGTGTTTTGTGTCCAGCTCTTGTAGGTTGTTACCAAATTAAAATATTGATAGACTCTATGTAAACTTAATTAATAACCCAAGAAAATGTGTTGATTTTTAAAAGGATTGCTTTAGGGATCATTAATTATAAATGGCTCATTTTAGTATTGGCAACTCAGTACATCAATTTGGCAGCTGTCTCAAGAATCTTGGCTAAATAATTAATGCAATGCTGTTTGTCTGATAATGAAAAATGTACCGTATGCCTTCACAGAACTCACTGAATCAGGCCCATTATTTTTTCCCTTTTAAATAGTTTCTGTATACAACTCTCCCTGGCTGATGTTCCCTGTGCCATGACCAGAAGTTCCAACATTGTGTAATGTACCATTTATAGCTATTAGATTTATAAAGAACAATATTACTTACTAGAGAGCTACCGAGTACACAAAACTGATAAAGAACTGATTATTAGCAATATATTATAACTAGTGTTTTAACACTACACACAGCTGTCAACTCAGGGGAATATAAGATTTTTTCACTTGACCTCTGTACCATCTGTGCAAATTGGCCTGTTTCATGCTTTTCACACCTGCTTTGCTTCATAAGTTGATGTACAGGCAAGAAAGATTTCTCAAGAGCAAGAAGAATATTTTCCAGGTTGCTTTGAGATGTTTGTCAAAATAGTACCAAAGTGAACTCAATGGCAGGAGAAAGTATTGTGCTATTTCAACTCAGAGGTCTCATGGTAAAGTGCAGTGTTTTAAAAATTTTAGATCTGAGACATGACCTGAGGGGTCAGAAGGTTGTATATGAGAATTTTTTCTTTCATTTTGATGACAATCTAAAAAAATACATAGGATGGTAAAAACAAGCACATAAGGTAATCCCTCTTTCTACATAAAAGATCAGAGCAGTTGAGCTCTAAGGAGGATTTGGTAGAACTTGAAGTTGCAGAATTCCTTAAATACTGAAAGCAGACATTATTAGATTAAGGAAAAAAATGCCAGAATATGCAGGAAAAATATATCACCACAGAAGTTATGGAAACATGAAGCAGGAGAAAGCCCTGGGGAACTCAAAGTGGATTCATGGATATTCTGCCATGGAAACACCCAAGGCTTTCAAATGCTATGCATCAAATGCTACACACCCCACTCCATATTCCAAGTGGACCAGGCAATAATGATTGTCTACACACATGAATAATAAACATGGAAGCTGAGGGATGAATGACAGAGCAGGGATCCAGGTGGTTGATGAAATCTGGGAAGAACAAAAAGAACCAACAGTCAGAAGATGAGCCATAGAAATACACCACCAGCAGCATTTCATGCTAATTATTCACTATCTTGAAATAACGTATAGTACAAACTGGGCAAGAGCTCCTGCTCCTTTACAAAGCAAGCTATATAAACACAGCAACAGACAGCCTAACATAACATCACCAAAAATGATGAGCATATCGCCAAAATGAGGAGCACTAACATACTGAATAAAAGAGACTTCAAACTCAATTAATATAAGAACTGATACCTGAGCATAGAGAGTTAATTAAACAATAAGCACAGAATTTATGCCTCATATAATTTTTGGGAAGAACAGGAAGAATATGCCATTCATGACAAAAGAGTTGTTACATATTAAAAGGACCAATTAAAGACTGGGACTTAAATCTATATATTTTCATGATTGAATAGCAAAATTGACATAGCTGAATAGCAAATTATTGAGCCAAATAAAGGAAATATATATATTAAAAAAAAAGATGCATGGAAGACATAAATGTAAATTGTAGGATTCATCTACTAGATGTTGCAGATGAAGAAAATGGAGAAAATAAAAGGGAATCATTACTTAAAGAAGATGGCAAATCATTTTCCTGTGGTGAAGAAAGATGAAAGTACTGGCTCCTAAGTCTACCAAGGAACTGATTAGGTTCTCACTGTTTGCTCTTAGACACGTGTACTCCACAGAAGGATGTTATGATCAAGTCAAATGCTAAATTGGAGGAACATGCAAAATATTACATTCTATGGCTTTAAGAAAGATGATTATGAAGACTGTATGTCTGAATATTTGAGAATAAGTGGCATCTTTGGAGGTCTGACAGTAATGGACCTCATGGGACAACTTGATTGCATGAATATAGAAGAAATTCTGGCATTTAAGTCATGCCGACACTGATATGGTGAAATGAGTGCTAGTATTAGAAATGATCCTCATCTTTTATACACCCAGTGCTGTCCAGATTCTTACTCTGTATGATAGTATTAATATTATTGATGTAAATAAAGTTATGGAATATGTTCAAGGTCTAAAAAGAAAAAATGTTTTAAAAATCAAAAAAGATAAAAATACATATATTCGAAGACCTATTGAGTGCAAAAGGGATAAATTAGAAAGCAAACAGAACCAAAACAACATATAAACAAATCTCATCTCTTGGCAGATCATAGTAAAGCTTCAAAATATCAATGATAGAAAATTTCAAAATACCATGAAAAAGTAAGACATTTCAAAACTCATTATACAAAACATGTTAAAATTCCATTTTTAGAAGTAAATCCTCAGGTATTCTTAATTTAAAAAAAAACTTTGGGTAACATGTGGAGAATAAAAAAACGAAATGTCTTAGTTTTTCACAAGATTAATTCTACTAGCTTCCTCTTTTCAGTATCACCAGGTACTTTATCTTCCCTCAAGGGACTGGAATAAATATTTCTGCCATAAAAATGCAAATAGCATTGGATTAAGAATTGTAATGCCCAGGAGGCTTATGAAGATTACATTTAGATAAGATCATACTATCATCAATTTATGAGATTTTTTTCTACTATTGCTTCATGCATAGAACTATTTCCTATTTGTTCTTTGTTTCCAATGGGTTTTAAAAATTATTTCTGACTACTCGGCTTTTAAAAATGATTTCTGTCCAACAGATATATTTATTTGACTAGATCCTACAAGTAAATTATGCTAGTGTATATGTATAAGTTGGTTTCAGATTTGCATGTATGCAATAGCAATAAAGTAAGGCACTCTGAAAAAAAAAAAAAGGAAGGAAAGAAAATTTCAAAATACCAAAAAGAGGGGGAGCACTTCTTATAAAGGAACAAGAGTCAGATTATCATCAGATTTCTCATCAGCCACATAAGAGGCAAAAATACAATGAAGAAATATCTTCCTTGACTTAGGATTTAGAGTTTCCTATTTAGTTAAACCATCATTCAAATTTGTGAGGACAGTCAAAGACATGTTCAGATGTACAAGGGCTCATAAATCGTGCTCCTCTAGATCGTCTCTCAGAGGATGGGCTCTCCTAAGAAGAGAAAATGCTACAAAGAGATAGTGGAGTGCAAGAGGCAAAAACTTAGAGAAACTTATTATTAACTCTAAATAAGCATTGATTATCAAAACAAGCCATGAAAAGAGAAATAAACATGATACATTGGTTTTTATCACACAACATAATTTTGAAATATATATAGCAAAACAAATGTAATTTTTTAAAAAATGTAAAAGTCCACACTAATTATGGAAGTATTTTACAAATTTTTTTCAGACAATAGCAGACCATGAGGATAAAAAAGCAAAAATTCAAGAATCACATAATTAGTAACCCTAACTGGAGATCTAATAGAGAGAAGGAACTGAAATTTAAAAAGAAACTACACTGTATTTTGAAACAGACATAAAAATTTTTATAGAAATGGATAATATATTAGGCTACAGGGGAAGTTCCAATTAAATGTGAGAACAAATGGAGGAGGGGGATTTACTGAAGGATTGAACAGGCCATATTTACTGGTTACAATGCATTGTATTCAGAAACAAACGTATCAATAAAAACAGAAAATTATGCATTTGGAAATATTTTAAAAGAAGGTATAATTTTATATCTTCTTTTTAATTTATAATTTTATATCTCAGCATATAGCAAAATTTATAATTTTATATCTGAGTTTATGAGAAAATCAATAGAAATTATGAAGAAGGAATTGACCAAAAACATTTTATAAAAAAACCTCTGGGATTGCACCAAAGAACTAATCACTAGGAAATTGATAGCTATATAAATGCATTTATTTTAAATTCAAGCAAATTGAAATTCATAAAATAAATTTTTTTTACTTTTTTATTTTTAGTTATTATGAGTCATAATGGTTGCATATGTTTATAGGGTACATATGACGTTTAGATAGTGGCATACAAAATATATTAATCAAATCAGGGTAATTGGGGTATCCATCACTTCAAGCCTTTATCATTTCTTTGTGTTAGTGACATTCCAAGTCTACCCTTTTAGTTATTTTAAAGTATACTATATGAAAAGAACAATTAACTTCAAGAAAGTAGAATGGCATCAATAAAGATAAAAAAAGAAATTGACAAAATATTTTTTAAACTTCAAAAACTAATGCTCAATAGAAACAACAAAGAATTTCTTGAGAACAAAACAAAACAAAAACCTAATACAATAGAAGTCTTTAGCTGGTATTACTAAAAAAAAAAGGTAAACAAGGAGGTACAAATAACTATCATCAAGAGTGAAAAAAGAGAAACAGATCAGAGAAGATCAGAAACACAAGTAAGAAGATCAGAAACAGAGTAAAGAGTAACAAAACTAATGTAACATGATATGTCATATCCCAACATCTTTGAAAATCTGCATAAAATTAACATTGCTATAGCAAAGCATATACTATTCAAGTTGACTTATGAAAAAATAAAATTCCTGAATATACCAAAACTACAAAAAAAAAATTATTGTCAAATATCTACTCTCTCAAAAAGGCCCCAGACCCACACAGGTTTTTGAGCAAGGTAGCAAAACTGTATTAAAAAATTTCATTTTCATATTATAAAAAGTTACCTTTCAATTCTAACCTACTTGCAACATCAACGCTGAATCAAACATACAAGAAATGTAGAGAAAATCTCATTCCTGCACATAGACGAAACTAGATAAAATGTAAAATTATCAAGTTTGTTTGACTCTAGTAATGGGAATAATTATGGGATAACTAATGGAGCATGATCGCATAGCTGATAGGAGGACATAGGGTGAAGAGTTCCAAGAGAAAATCAGTTTTAGGAAAGACAATACGTCAGGTGATTAGAAGGAAATAGGAAAAAATAAATAAAGAGAAATTTTGAGAAGGGGAGGGGACCTAAAATGGAAAAAAAAAAATGAAAGTAGAAATGGATCTGCCAAAAATGAGGACCGTGGAATTAGAGGATCAAAGACAATAGAAAAGGTGGAAATGTTGTTTAAAAAAACAAAACAGAACTGATGAAGGAATTGACTGAGAATGAAATTTCTAAGCATTCCTGAGGACCTGGCTAAAACTCTCCTTTCATTTATTGATTCTCAAGCATCCCCTACACAGCTAGTCACTGGACATTAAAAAAAGAGTTTATAAGGTAAGTCTTTCCCCTGAAGGAATCTAGAATTTAATGGAGGCTGATAAGTAGACAGGTAACATATAATTAAAAACGGTCCAAGCAAAAGGGGCCGTGGAGGCCTAGGAAGGTTATGTCTGCCCCAGGTGGGAGTGTTAGAGAAGACGCTGACGTAGATTTCTGTGAAGTTTGTGTTCTGAGGTTAGATAGTGGGCTGGATAGTGGAGAACCAGGGCAAGGTTTTAAAACTTGCTTGATAACACAGTCATTCGTTTTGATAAAAACAACACACAAGGAAACAAAAATTCCTTGTACAGATGATTTTCTACAGCAGTATCTTCTTTTGGTTACAGTGTTGTAGCCATTTCCTCCATGCCTATCGCAATCCAACGTAAAGCAGCTGGTCTCCACAGCACAGCTTCTATATACTGAGTGACATTTGGAATTCTAGGGAGAATATTACACATAGTCACTTCTTAATTCCTTGAACGAATAGAAAGCTAATATAAGGACAACACACAATGATGGTCACTCCAAATATTAATTTGTATTTTACTTCAGGTGTGTTTTTATACTTAATCCTGAGTAAGAATATACCATTTTAAGTCCAATAAAATCAAAGCCTAAAATATCACAGTGAAAACTTTTTAAGAGAAGTGGGTACCCAAATATTGTTTTATTCTCCCAGCTGCTGAATTATACCAGGGCAGAGACACCCAACTCAGACTAAACCCAAGAACAGCAATCTTTAAAAAAAATATATTTTCTAGAGCATGGATAGTGGTTAAAAGTTTCAATTTCAAAGCACTTTTTAACTACAAATAAAGAGCATTTAAAAAGAAGTAGAGAATCCTAGCTTTTCACAGAAAAAGATAATTAAGCCAAGTAAATGTTCATTGTCCAAAAGAAAGATGCCAACAATGTACATAAATAGAATACCATAGGTACTTTCCCATGTCAATGAATGTTAAAAGAACTTTTACTACAGACTAGCCACAATGCAGTTAATGTCATTTGAGAACTATCTGTCTGTAGGAATGTAAAGCATCTACCAGCAAATCATATATTTCTATGTCAGATTCACTTCAGGAGAGATCAATAAGTTTTGTTACAAAGGCTATTGTGAGCCTGAGCCAAGAAATATGTCAGTGTTGCCCAGGTTGGCAGAAGAACATGGGCATTTCTTTTTGACAGCAATTAGCAGAATAGAATTAGTCAGCACCAGTGAACTCACAGATAAAAGCTGAAGGGCTATTCTCTTTTAGCACATTCTATGGCAATTACCTTTCTGATTCAGTGCAGCTTTTCTTTGAGTTTGGAGAAGGCAAAATTTCAAGTTCAATGCCAATCCAAGAGTAAAAGTGTGAACTTTCTGACATAACTTTAAAACTCCCCCATGTTTAAAACTGTATTCCCAGTGAACAATTTATAGTTGTGAGTCCATTAGCTAGTTCTAAAGCATGGGGTCAGACACTTGGTAAGTAGGTTGCCCTGGAAATTTCTTAAGAGTAGAAATACCCTTACAAAGAAAAGATAGTAAGACTCCTACTATGGCAGGATTTGTTGCTTTCTTTATACTTTTAATTCTAAATAAAAGAAACAAAAATTAGTTCATAAGAAAAATTCCTTTGCTGTTTGCAAAATAAAAACATTGTTTAAATGAAAGGTAACTTCAATTTTATAACAATATACTAAGAATTTACCACTTTTACAAAAGCCAAAACTACCATGAAACAAAAATAAGTGAAAAATAAAAACAAAATTCAAAAATTACTGGAAGTTGTATCTGTGAGCTTAGGTTAAGTTATGCTTCAGTAACAAATGGACCCAACAACAAAGATTGATTTCTTTTTTTTTTTTTTTTTTTTAGAAAGAGTCTCACTCTGTTGCCCGGGCTAGAGTGAGTGCCGTGTCGTCAAACAAGCTCACAGCAACCTCAAACTCCTGGGCTTAAGCGATCCTTCTGCCTCAGCCTCCCGAGTAGCTGGGACTACAGACATGCACCACCATGCCCGGCTAATTTTTTTTTTCTATATATTTTTAGTTGGCCAATTAATTTGTTTCTATTTTTAGTAGAGATGGGGTCTCGCTCTTGCTCAGGCTGGTTTCGAACTCCTGACCTTGAGCGATCCACCCGCCTCGGCCTCCCAGAGTGCTAGGATTACAGGCGTGAGCCACCGCGCCCGGCAATATTAGCTTTTATTGTCATTATCCTGATGGGTGATTTGAGAGGGTAGGTAAGTGGGGGTGGGGTTGGAGGAATAAAGTTCTAGGTTTGAAGAATAGCCAGAACAAAATAAGCTTCCCCTTTCTTCCTTACTTTAGGTCAGTAAACTTGAGTACCTACCTTGTCCAGGTTGTCCTGTGCTAGGCACTGGAGGGTGATAAGGGAGACGGAGGTAAGACAAACATGAACACAACACAGTCTCTGCAGAAGGAGGTCACCCCTTGGATTTTGGGCCTCAGTCTAGCCCTTGGCCCTTGCAGTAAAGATTCGGCCCTTGCAGTAAAGATTCATTGCTCTCCTACTCTAAGCCAGGCTTAAGGGGTATTGGATAGAATCAGAGGCTGTTTTTTTCCTCAGGGAACTTAAGGGAAACAGGTAGAACAATGATTTCAGAACAGTATGATCGATGGTGTAATTGAGGTAGATACAAAATACAGAATACGTTTTTAAGGAACTGCAAATCATTAAGAGGAAAAATAAAAACAATGACAACAAACCCAATAGAAAAATGGACAAAGTATATAGATGACCTTTCATGGAAAGAGATGCTTGAATGGCTAACAACTGTAGGAATTGATATTTAATCTCTTACAGAGGAATGCAAATTAAAAGCAATCCAGGGTGAGGCACAGTGGCTGAAGCCTATAATCCTAGCACTTTAGGAGGCCAAGGAGTTCAAGATCAGGCTGAGCAACAGAGCGAGACCCCATCTCTACAAAAGATAGAAAAATCAGGCAGGTAGTACATGCCTGTGGTCCCAGCTACTCGGGACACTGAGGGAGGAGGAGACCACTTGAGCCTAGGATTTTGGGGTTGTAGGGAGCTATGATGATGGCACTGCACTGTAGCCCAGGCAACAGTGAGAGTGAGACCCTGTCTCAAAAAACAAACAAACAAAAAAATCCCCAATCTAGCACTATTTCGTGAAAATGAGTCTATATATCTATATCTATATATATCTTACGTAGTATATAGGTGTATATATATGCCCTATGGGTATAGATCCCAGGGTCTTTCCGCAGGGTCACAAGGAGACACTTTCAGGGTTGTTCATCTTGGCATAATTTGTGATAGTGAGGTGTTGGTGGCAACATAGATGGCTGTCACTGGGGGAAATGTAAGTTAAGTGAATATACAAGACTATGGAATACTGTGTAGCAATTCAAAACAAGAACTGGGTTTACAGGCTAAATAATTTATAATGTATCGATAAAATATTAACTTGGTATTGAATGAAAGAAATTTATAACAACGTACATATGTATACATTTTAAAACAATGGCTTTACAAGGATATGTGTTTTTAAGGATGTATGTATGTCACAGGAGGGAAGGTAGTGGGAGTGGAAATTGGGGATTGAAACAAAGGGGACAAGGGAGGGGTCTTGCACAGGCAGTTATGCTAAGTGTGTTATGAACTGCGGGATATGATTAAATCAACTCTCCACCTAAAGTCCAAAAAGGGAGGAACCCAACAAGGTGTAATAGAAACTAAGAACCTGCTCAGATCAGGAAAGGTTTTACAAAACAAGGAGTGATGAACTGGAGACTTGAAGAGCGAGTAGGATTTAGCCACCAGGTAGCTACATAAGAAGGGAGTTGCAGGCATTGAGAACAGCATGCTTGGAGGTGTGAGAGCGCATGCCTTGTTCTAGCTACTAAGTAGTTTTGAATGTCTGGAGCATAAAAACAGGGTCAGTAGGAAGGCGGGGGTGTGGAGAGGGCAGCAGGGGCCACATCACAGAGGCCTTTATGAGTCATACTCAGGAGATTGAACGTAAAATTGTATAGCTTAAAATTATAGAGTTAATTACATTCTATTTGGATTATAGTGACTAATAGGTTTAAGCTGCTAGCATGACATCTGGCAGCGTCTGTCGTATCATATTGGGGGTTGGGGGCAGTTGGAAGTTAGCATTGCCTGGTCTGCTAGTGTCTGTGTGTGCTAGTTACATATCCTTTGAGTTTCTAAAGAGATGGGGAGGAAGACAATAGCAGTAATCCATTATTTTCTCCATGTTTTTGTACCATCCAAGCTCTACCCTTTAAGAGGTTCTAGAATCTTGGGGCAGAGGTTGGGAGCCCTTGGGTAAAGATAAGCTGAATACAGTCAGTATACTTGGTAATGATGATGATAACTAAAGTTTATTAAGCAGTTACTGTCTGCCAGGTATGATTCTAAGGACTTTATACATATTAACTCATTTAAAAAATCCCCTAATAACTCTGAGGTAAGTACTATTATTATAATTTCTATTTTGCAGATTAGGAAACTGAGGCCTGGAGAGTATAGCTAACTAGCCCGAGATCATACTACTAGTGAGTGGCAGAGTTACCAATCCTCTTAACCTACTATGTTACATTGCGATGATGACGTACAGGAAAGACCCTGAGTTTTGGTGTTAAACCTGCGTTCCAATCTCATGTGTGCCATTTACTAGCTGTGTGGCCTTGGGCCAGGTCTTTTACCTCTTGGCCTAAATTTCCTCATTTGTAAAATTAGGATAATAATGGCTACTTAGGGAGCTGTTGATTAGAGGATTAGAGATAATATATGTAAAGTACATAGAAGCTTAATAAGTAAGAATTACCATAGCTGGTGGATTCTAGGAACTTGGGAGGCCATTAGAGTCTCTAGTGTTTAAAGGGGGGATAATTAGGGTTTGGCCCAGTCTCCTCTGTCTTGTGCCACGTCCACAGGGCCAGGCTGAGGAACTGTATTCTCTAACTTCAGGGGACAGTTTTATGTGCATATGGGTGGATAAGCTGAGTGGTGACTGAAATTCAGTAGTAGCTGGGTCTCTGAGCCCTGGGCCTGGTTCCCCTTTCTTCCACAGTTTGGAGTTTGAGAATCAGAAGACTCGCTTGGGCATCCAGTTGGATTTTGAAAAGAACCAACTGAAGGAGGACCAGGATAAAGTACACATGTGGGAGCAGACAGTGAAAAAGGACGAAAATGAGATAGAAAAGCTCAAGAAGGTAAGGAAGGAGAGAATTAAAAGACTAAAAACTGGGAGGAAAATTGGAGGAAATATGACAGACAGGATAATATCCATAATCTATTAATCTGTCATCAAAATAAAAAAACGCCAAGACCTAAATAGGGTCAAAAATGGATAGATAAGTGGCACAAATAGTTCAAGAAGAAATTCAAGGCCGGACGCGGTGGCTCACACCTGTAATCCTAGCACTCTGGGAGGCCGAGGCGGGCGGATCACTCAAGGTCAGGAGTTTGAAACCAGCCTGAGCAAGAGCGAGACCCCGTCTCTACTAAAAATAGAAAGAAATTAATTGGCCAACTAAAAATATATAAAAAAAATTAGCCAGGCGTGGTGGCATATGCCTGTAGTCCCGGCTACTTGGGAGGCTGAGGCAGAAGGATCGCTTGAGCCCAGGAGTTTGAGGTTGCTGTGAGCTAGGCTGACGCCACGGCACTCACTCTAGCCCGGGCAAGAGAACGAGACTGTCTCAAAAAAAAAAAAAAAAGAAATTCAAATAGGCCATAAACACATAAAGATAATTTAGCTTTACTAGAAATTAAAGAAATGAAAATTAAAGCAATAGTCAGAGGTAATTTGTTTGCTATCACATTACCCCCAAATTGAAAAAGGACAATGCTCAATGTCAGCCATGGTGCAGGAGACCAGTATTCTTATGCAGTATGGCACAATCTATCAAGAAGCTTCAGAATGCATTTATACCCTCTAACTCAGTAGTACCTGAGGAGATAATCCAAAATGCTGGCAAAGTTTTGTGCAAGCAGGTTGATGTTAATTACAAGTATTATTTATAGTTCCAAATTGGAAACTACCCAGTGCCCCTTGGAAAGTAGGAATTTAGCAAATCATGCCACATCCATAGAAATATTTATATAGTTTAGTGGTCTTCAAACTTTAGTAATACACAGACTGCTTTTAAAGGAAAAGTGTTCCCTAAGATTGCCAGTGTTGGCTTAAATCCTTAATGTTACTTACATATATACAAACATACATACTTAACCAAAATCCAAGACAAACTTACAAATTAAATACTAACAAAATGGGTAAAATTTAGATTAACCATGTAAATTAAGTGCAACAGATGATGTTGTTTTGCTGAAACCCAGTCACTTCACAGTGTGACTACGCTACTGATTGCTGCAGCTCAGTGCTTTTGAGTTTAGCATGCCTGGGCCACTGTGTATTGTGTGATGACTCAATTTTCTCACACCCATTCTCTTTAAATTACTATGAAACCTTTGTTCCTTATAGCATTCCCTCCTGAGGTGATTTGGCTTTCTCTTGGTTTGAAAATATCATTTGACTTTTGTGTCTGCCTATGTTTGTTGCTTGTTTTTGTGTTTTCTTCATTAACCCTTGATGATCAAGGTAGTCCTCTTTGGTGTCACTGGAATCTTAAATACATTGCAAATTGAGCAATAAAATCCCGGGACAGGACTAGGTAGATATCTAGATGATCCAGGATAATATATTTATGTAACTTTTTGACTTTTTATTTTGAAATAATTTTCATCTTTGTGGAAAGTTGCAAGAATAGTACAAAGAACTATCATCTACCCATCTCCAAGTTTCATCAGCTATCAATATGTTGCCACATTCCCTTTCATCTCTCTCTATATAATATGCTTATTATTTTTTATGAGCCATTTGAGAGTAAGTTGCAGATATGTGACTTTATGTGACTTTTTAAGATCAAAATGAAAACAAAATTCTCCTTTAAAAAATCAGAATATTAAGATAAAGCATCAGGAAAATAAAAAATTTTTAAAAAATCGGAACATTATAAGTACAGCTACACTTCCCTTTGGATTCTCAATCCTACTCCCCTTCCTCTTCCCAGAGGTAATCCCACGTGAGTATGTATTCTTCCAGACCTTTTAGGGATTTACTTAAATACTTGCACATTCATATATGTGTACTCATAGAAAGTATGCAGTATTGTTTTTGTGGGTTTTAAACAAATCAAATGTTATACTGCACATGACAAAAGTTTTGATGTGGAAAAAATGCTTAAATATTAAGTCAGAATAAGAGTTTTAATTAACAATATAATCTCAACTATGTAAAGCTGTCTGTAAATAATGCTGGGAGGAAATACATTAGAATGTTAATTGGTTACTTCTGGCTGGTCATTCCTCCCCCACTTTATACTTCCTTTATACTTTTAACTTTTCTATAGTAGGTAACTTGTATAACAGGGGTGTATCGGAGGGGGCATCCAAATAATTGAGAAAAAGATAAAAGGAGGCTGAAGGCTGATGGGGGTGAGAAAGCAGAGCTCATTGATGAGTGGCTCTAGCAAACTGCCTGGGAGGCAGGGTGGAGGCAGGAGGAGAAGATCCCAAAGTGAGATGGGGAAAGACTTCACCTTTTGTCTTGTTCCCCCTGCTGGAACCAGGAGGAACAAAGACACATGAAGATCATAGATGAGACCATGGCCCAGCTGCAAGACCTGAAGAATCAGCACTTGGCCAAGAAGTCAGAAGTGAATGACAAGAATCACGAGATGGAGGAGATTCGTAAGAAACTAGGGGGTGCCAACAAGTGAGTGGGTTCCAGCCTGGAGTGGGAGGAAGTAGGTAGGGGGGGCAGACTTCAAGATTTCAGTCTCACCTAGCTCCTTGCACCTTTTTTAGGGAAATGACCCATTTACAGAAGGAGGTGACAGCCATTGAGACCAAGCTTGAACAGAAGCGCAGTGACCGCCACAACTTGCTACAGGCCTGCAAGATGCAAGACATCAAGTTGCCACTGTCAAAAGGCACCATGGATGATATTAGTCAGGAGGAAGTGAGTATTATAGCTGGTGGTGGGAGTGAGCTGTGAACAGCAGTAACCAGGGATGGGGAGTAAAAGTGGCCAGGAAGGGCATTGGAAGAGAGGATGGTGGGCAGACACTGGAGGGATTCAGGAGAGATGAGGCAAGGTGAGGGGGGTGGTGAAAGCAGGTGAGGTGAAAGTAATAATAGCTTTGGTGTGAGAGGGATGTTGAATTGGGAGAGCTGCACCCGCCATGGATGGTGAGAGAGTTGAGCCAGGCGAGGATGAAGGAATTCATTAACCTTGGGAACTTGAGCTATGTTAGCTCCAGCAGGTGATGGATATTGGTAGGAGTAGGAATTGAGGGACATTAGCCAAGAACAAAGGAAGATAGGAAGCTGGGGGACCTGAGGATGATAGCTTAGCTGCAGTGAGGGAGGCTGGCCAGGAGAGGGTTGGGTAAGGGACATCAGCAATGCAGAGGTGAGGAAGCTTAGTTTTAGAAAAGGAAGGGACACTTACCAATAGAGGAGCCAAGGCATTTTATCCATTGGAAGTGAAGACTGGTAACAAGGGTGGGGGGTGTTAACTGAGAGGAGGTTTGTGTATATCTTATCTTAGACCTGGTCATGTGTCTCAGTCCCACATGTCTTCTGCCCCCTCTCCCCCTTCCCAAATGGCATTTTAGTTTAATTCAGTAAATTATAATATTTTGAGCACCAGAAATGTTCTAGGCATCATGGTAACATGTGGCGTAATAACCCCTAATCCTAACCACAGCCCTACAGGGCAGGTGTTATCACTACATTACAGGTGAAGAAACTCAGGATATGAGAACATGACTTGCCCAGGATCACACCGTTAGTAAGTGGGTAGAGCTCAATTTTGAACTCAGGTCATTCTGCTTGCAAAGTCTCTGTTCCTTTTGCCACGATGCTTTCTAGCAAGATACTACCTCAAAATTGAAGGCTGCAAAGGAGTCCCCAGCCTTTCTTTAGAGGAGCACTCTCACGGCCAGTCTGCTCCATTTGACTCTCCCTCTCACCATTGCAGGGTAGCTCCCAGGGGGAGGATTCAGTGAGTGGTTCCCAGAGAATTTCCAGTATCTATGCACGAGAGGCCCTCATTGAGATTGACTACGGTGACCTGTGTGAAGATCTTAAGGTGAGGATCAACCATGGGGGTGGGCCATCTTCCCAGCTGTCCAGAGGAAGGGTCAGCCCATCTGGAGGCTCTGTGGAGACCATGGCTGGAAAGAGGGGAGAACTGGCAAGGGAAGAGGATTGAGTTGTGAGCCAGGGTCATCCCCTCATATGTACGCACAGATACATGCACATCTTCCACCCTGCCCCCCCAGTTGCTGCTATCCCTGCCTGCTGTCAGTCTTCCCCTTCCATGTGTATATATGGCTAAGCCCAGATACACACACACAGAACAGGCTCCTGTACAGTGAACAGATTGGCCTCAAGTCTTCCTCAGGGCTCTTTCCTCATTTGGCATTCTCTCCTGGGTAGCACTTCACTCCCCTGGCTTCAGCTGCTGTCTCTGTGCTAGGTTAAGTTACAGAAGTTTTCAAATATATATGGAAGTAAAGAGAATGATAATAATGAACCTGAGGCACCTGTCACCCAGCTTTAATAGTTAGCAACATATGGTCAATCTTGTTTTTTCTCCCTGCTCCCCCCAGCATTGGGCTGTTTTAAAGCAAATTCCAGACCTTATTCCATCCATAATTACCTTAGCATGAATCTCTAGAATATGAAGACTTTTAAAAAAACATAACCACAATATACCAGAAAAGATTTAATAACTATACATTATCATCATAGTAAATCACTATAGATTTACTAATATTCAGTGAATCTTTAGATTTTCCTGAAAGTCCCATACACTTTTATTTATTTTTTATATTTTGCAGTTTATATATTTAAATCAATATTCAAGTAAGGTCCATGTTAAAATTGGTCTCTTCTAGTCTATGACATTTTTGTATCCCTTTCATTTTTTTTTCCTTCCTATTTATTTATGGAAGAAACTGGGTCATTGGTACTATAGAATTTTCTACATGCCAGATCTGGATTTGACTGATTATGTCCCCATTATGTTACTTAATATGTTCTTTCTCCTGTATTTCCTATAAACTAATAAGTAAACCTAGAGTTCGATTGGATTCAGGTTCCTTTTTTTATATCATAGGTAGCACTGTGTACTTGTGAACTTCCTTTTTTTTTTTTTTTTAATTGGGGGAAAACTACAAAGCATTTACAGTACAATGTTTACAGTCACAATTTGCAGTGAGCTGACCTCCCAAAACATATCACCACTCAAGTTGACCCATCTTGCCACATTCAAAAATCCACTTTGTCAAAGTAGTCCATAGAGCACACACATAGTGCTCCAACTGTATCTAGTGAACTTCC
>CAUYRT010050164.1:0-60521 GCA_963574885.1 Lepilemur ruficaudatus
ACTACTTTGACAGAGTAGATTTTTAAATGTAACAAGATAAGTCAACTTGAGTGGTAATATATTTTGGGAAATCAGCTCACTATAAATTGTGACTGTAAACATTATACTGTAAATGCTTTGTAGTTTTCCCCCAATAAAAGAAAAAAAAATTGTCTAATACAACTGTTTTCTAGTTCAGGAAACTGAGACTCTGGTTACAATGTATAGTTACAGCTGTGTATCCTGCATGTCTCTTCCAGCCTTTCTCAGCTCAGCCATTGCCCATCCTCAGCATCTTCATAACCCTACAATTATACTATCAGTCACTACGTTTAGTTCTTTACTCCTCTAAATATTTTTTATTCAACTGAGCTGCAATATCGCACTTTATTGGTATCAGATTTAGAGTTCCCTTACTTGTACGTTTAGATGTCATTTCAGTTGTTTTTCTGTTATAGGCAAAATATAGTCCTGACTGTTTTTAAGTTTTTTGACTTTAGTTGTTAAACGCTTGAATATGATATGTCTTGGCATAAAATACTTTGGGTTTATCTTGTTTGTAGATTTATTTGGCTTTTTGAATCTGTAGGTTTATAGCTTTTGAAAATTTGAGAAGTTTTCAGCCATTATTTCTTTCATTAATTTTTTATGCCTATCCTCTTCCTCCTCTTCTTCTGGGACTTCAGTGCTATGAACATTAGATATTTTGCTATAATATCACAGGTCCTTGAAACTCTGTTTAACTTTTTTCAGTCTATTTTCTCTCCATTTCTTAATTTGGGTAATTTTTACTATTCTGTTTTTAAATTCACTGATTCTTTCCCCTGTCCTCTTTATTGTGATATTGAGGCTATCACTCTGTTTAAAAAAAAAAGTTTTTTTTTTTTTTACTTATAAAATTTCATCTGCGGTTAGCCTGATGGGCTAAACAAAAATAAAATAAAATAAAAATAAAATTTCATTTGATTCTATTTTATACCTCCTATTTCTTCACCAAGACTTTTTATTTTTCATTTAAGAAGTATGTTTGTAATTGCTACTTGAAGCATTTCTGTGACGGTAGCTTTGTCAGATAATTTTACCGTCTGTATCATTGCAGTGTTGGTGTGTGTTGATAGTCTTTTCTCATTCAAGTTATGATTTTCCTGATTCTTGGTATAATGAGAGATTTTTATTGTATCCTGCACATTTTGAGTGTTATGTAATGAGACTATGGATTTATTTAAATTTTATGATGAAGTAGTCCTCTTCTGACACTGTGCCTGTGGGCGAAGATAGATACAGCTTCATTACCGTCTCAGGAGCGTGGAAGTGCAAGTCTCCACTCAGCTTCCACTGGGATCCTGGAATAGGGGTAGCATGTCTCATTGCTGGATATGGGTGGGAATTCAAGCTCCCCACTAGGCTGTATTGATTCTACTCTGGTTGGGAGGGGAGGAGAAGATGTTTACTGCTCCTATGTGGCTTCCACTGACACCATGGGGATGGAGGCTACTGTCAGGTAGGGATGAAAGTCCTGCCTCCCCGCTCCAACTTCTCTAACCTACCCCAGAGGGAGGGGTATCTTGTTATAGCCAGTGAGGGTGGATGTCTGTATTCCTCACTTGGACCTTTGCTTGCAGGGGTGAGTGGGGCCATAGTTTTCTCTCTGATGATGTTTGGTTGCAGTAAATTTCTGTTTAGTTAGGATTTTTTGGTCCTTTGACTAGAGAGAGTTGGCTTTTCTTGTCCCCGCCCCCCATTGATGTTTTTGGGTTGTGAGCTTCTTGAGCACTTAAAGTGTCCTATACAATCTGCATGTCATTTTACCTTTTATTAAAAAGTTATCTTAGAAGGCCAATGGATCAAAAATTTAGGAATTTTAATTTCAAAAGTGTGAAGAAGCTTAAAAGTCAGAACTGTCCAGGAATGGAATCTTGGCAGGTAGGGTATTCTGTATCATTAGCTGTTGAAGATGAAATTCAAAAATCAGAAAAAAGATTGGACTAACTGACATTTATGGTCTCCTCCAACTCTGGAGTTCTGTGATATTGTGAAGCCAGTAGCTTCAGAAAGTCTTCACAGTGAAGAGGGTGGTAGTGGTGATGCACCGCAGCTTGGACATGCATCCTAGGAGCCTTTCATTATATGGTGTTTTCTTATCTACATAGTCTCTGTCAATATAGCAGAGGGAGGATGTGGGCGTGGAAAGGGGTGCCAAGAGAAGAACATTCACCATAGACATAGAATGCATACATTTAAGCAGCTTATAAACGCCCAAGAGACTGGGCTATATTTTTTGCATGTTTATATTGTGTTCAGCATGCTGAGAACTCCATGATCAGTTATATATATAAATATTTCTAATATCTAGTCTAAATAACTTTTGTATATTCTGAAAAACTCAAGGAAAAAGAAGGTATTGGCCTTTATGTAAAATAAATGTATTTGTTAATTTATAACAAAAGTATTTGGAGTTCTTTATGAACATTTGGATCTCAGCTAATGAAATATAAATTGTTGCCTATGTGTATTTAATACAATTTCATTATACACTTGTCTGTATCTGAGAGGTCATAGTCATCCCTTGAGAAAATGTTCATTTTAGCAACATGTTGGAGGTTAAGGGGATCCTTAAGAAGTAGTAGCAGCCCTGAAATGAATACTGGAAATGCTGAATTGTGTAATTCCAAATGGTTTTATTATGGAGGTAGGTCAATTGCATGTGATTCAAAAGCAAACACATTATATGATGGGTATCTCAATAAAGTTTATATGGAAAAAAATAGAAACTGAAGTACACAGCCTGAAAATGTTAACCAGTTGATCACTTGACCCCTGTGGACTTGAAATAGTTCTGCATTGCCATGGGGGATGATAAGGAAACTAGTCAGCCTAATTAGAATTTGCTAGTGCAAACTGGCTACTCAGCTGTGGAATTACCTCAAAGAAATTTATTTACCATGTCGTAATCTATGCAGATTTCCAGCTAGCTGCATTGGGCGTTCCAGCAACACTAAAGACCAGTTTGGCATTTGTTCCCGAGCATAATTTTCATGAACATTGGTGGGTGTGAAGCACAAACAGTGAAGGAAAATTACTTCTCATTGCAGTTATGATAATTGCAAGATGAGAGAAATGGTAAACCAACAGAAGTATATATATTTTTTTACTTTTAAAGATTTGCTAAGCAATATTCCTGGAGGGTTTTTTGTTTGTTAATGGAAGCCTAGATTTTTCAATATTCCTTTACATTAAAAGTGTGACCCTTACATAATTTTTATTAGTCATGTTTTATTCAGGCAAAGATTAAGTGACTAGTGGCTAAAGCCTGGTTAGGAACTCTGCTGGATAATAAGAGAGTCTTAAAAATATAAAAATTAGGATTTAGTAAGAATGAATTGACATGTGATGAGAATTAGAATGAAGAGGATTTATCTATCTATTTAATCTGTATACACACATATAAACCATGTATATGTATACCTAAAAGTCTATGTATATATCCACATATAATCTATGTGTATATATACCTATAAAAACGTATATACATAAATAAATTTATGTATAAATAAAATTTATATCCAAAGTTTTCTTCTTGTTAATTTTTCACTTTTTTACTGAAAACACTATTTTCTTACCTTGCTATTATTATTGTCTTACATTTTAAAATACATGTAGGCTTTCCCTTCTAAAGTTTGCTGTAAAATAAATGCATAGTTTTAGATTTTTTTTCTCCATGATACATTTTCCCTTTTTTATTGTTATGAAATTTACTTACTTCAAAGCCTTTACTAGCTCAATCCCTTCATAGCAGTTTCAATTATCTTTATTCCAAATAACATCATGAATTCAAATTTATATAAAGTGAATCTGATTGCTAACTCTTCTAGGGACTAGTTCATTACATTGGAGACAAAATTAACTTTTTGGGCTTAGTTTTAAAAGTTAATTTCAGAACTTCATGTGTGAATTTGACACTTGTGCTTCTTTTATATGTCTTTAAATTTGCAGCTCAAAGTCCTTTTTCTTTAGTACAAACTCCCGAATGTAAACAAGCTGCGCCACTGGCTGGATAATCAGGCCTCTGAAGAACAAAGGATCTTAGAGTGATACAAAATTTATGTAAAGAGAAAAAGGTGAAACCAGAAATGTAGCTTTAATATTTTCTAGAATGGTATAGCATTATGATTTGAGTTTTTATGAGCTCTGCAGCCCATATTCCCTGGACTATTTATTTATTTAGTCAACTATAACAATGAAAAGTATATTCTCTAACGTGGAAAAATTTGGGTCTGACCCGTGAATTCTAATTTTGGTGATTCTCAAATTCCTGGCATGATACTGAGCAGTCCTTTCATCCCACTGTGTCTCCTTTTCCTTGCCTATAAATTGAAACTATAGGAATGTCTCATCGTTTAACGTGTTAATGTAGACTAAGGCTTTCCAGATTTATAGGAATTGTTATCCTTGAATGACAACTGAATCCTTCCAGAAGATAGAATGTCTGTTCTCTACTTAAAGCCTATCTTTGTCCTTTTTTGACCTTTCTCTATCCTTATTCCAACATTTAATGACCTTTATTTAAAATGATTTTTTCCTTGTAATAGAATTTTAAGCCTCTCTCTTCCTGTTCTTGTTTTGCCATAGAAATGTGCAGATTTGATATTTTTTTCTCAGAAAAATTGGAGTGTCTCACCACATTGCTTAGAAAAGAATAAGTGAAAATGTTATATACTAATACTTGGTGATATTTCACTGTCATAATACAGTTTAGAACAAAAGGCCTTTATGTAAATAATTGAAACTAAACAATAGGCGAGAAAAGCTGTGTTTAATAGAATAGTACCTTTGATTTTTAATCATGTTTATAGTATTAGTATAATTTAGCAAATGAGTTTCTCCAATCTGTGATTTCTTATTGATGGGAAAAAGTTGAAATAGCATTGCTTAATAAAAACTAGGCAGAGCACTGCAGCCAATGGGAAGCCAGAATGCTATAGAATACCATACTGTATTCAAGGAGTTCAAAACAAACCAATGTACTGGGAGTAAGCAGAGTGATGAAAAAATTGTTCCATGTAAGAAGATGCAGTAATTCCTTTATGCCACTAGGGTATTAATAGTGCCCTGAAGGAAGCAACTGATTGGAATACACTAGAGGAGCTGTTAATCCCAGGAGAGAATGAGGTAGGTTAAACCAGTCATTATACCTTCTCTCCTTTTATTCTATCAAGTTATGGGAACTTCGAAGCAAGATAACAAGTTTTTTTAAAACTCATGAGAGGGAGAGATGTTATTTAGAATGTCCTAACTTCTCCCAAATGTCTAAATTAATTCAGTTTTCCTCTTATGATTTTCTTAGAAAAAGAAAGGGATAGCAATAAAATGTTCATTATTTATCATCCTTTCCTGCTTAGGAAACTAAGCTCTGAGATTCTTTCTTCTGCCTGATCTAGCCTATTCTTAAAGCTTTCCATTGTATTCTGTATTTCCTTGAATCAATGTTTCACTTCTAGAAAATCTGCTTGACTTTTTTTTTTTTTTAAATAATTTGATTTCTTTAGTGAATTTTCTATTCATTTCTTGCATTGTATTTGTAGTTTCTTTGTGTTGGATTTCTATTTTCTCTTGTATTCACTGAGCTTCTTTATAATCCATATTTGAAATTCTTTATCAGTCATTTCAATATTCTTATTTTGGCTAGTTTCCATTGGTACAGAGTTATTGTTTTCTTTCTTGGGTATCCTTTCACTCTGATTTTTCATGTATGCAGAGATCTTTCACTGATTCCTGCTCATCTGGAGCAGTTTTTGCTTCTTATTTTTGGATTTTCTTTTGATTAGATAATGGCTTGCCCAGTTTAATCTCTGGGTTGTTCATGTGGGTGAGATTCAACTACACCCTGTATGATTGAGTCAGTAAATGCTGTAAAGGGTATGCAAATTGACCTCCCTGTCAGTAGGTGGTGTTTGCCAGAAGGAACAAGCTTCAGTGCTGTTTTTGCAGTGTGACTGGCTCTACTCTCTCTGGAGAAGAACTTGTGGTGGTGAGTGGGGCTGTGGGACTTCAGGTGAGACTTTTATTCTCTGCCACAGCAGAGGCAGGTTGGGGAGTGTGGCTGGAAGGGTTGAGTTAGATGAGCTTGACCTCAGGCTCCACCAGAGCTGGAAAAGTATCTGTTTCAGCAGGGGTCAAAGGTCTTCTCCTAGCTTCTAGAAAAAGCCACCAGGGTGGGACTGTAATGGCCTAACCTGATCACAAATCTCCCCTCCTTGCCCCAGAGCAATGTGATTGAGATTTGGGAGTATGGGATCTAGGTATGGGCCTGTCCCTGGTTCCCCAAAGATCAATCTGTCACCATGCCAGGGAGAAGTGCACTGATCCCAAGTTGTCCACAGGGTGCTCAAGCAGATTTGGTGTCCCCCTGCCTTGGGCTGTGCCCCACTCTGATGGAGTCACTGGGCAAGCAGCACCAGGGAGGGCTAGCAGGCAGGGAGTTCACAGTCTGAGCACCCCTCAGTCTGCTGCAGGACCCCTAGAGGAAAGGTCTGAGCCCCACTCTCTGTGGAAACTTTGGCATGTTGGTTCAATTATCTCTCTTGGCAGATGCAGGTTGGGGAGGGGAAGGGGAGAAAAGATTCTGGAAAGGTTTGAGCCCCACTCTCTGTGGTTGTGGTGGATGCACCAACAGAGAGGAGAAGCAGTTCCTGTGAGCCCTGGCTCAATGGTCTCTCAGCAGCCACCAGTGGGGTAGGGGAAGGGGAGGACAAGAGTCTGAGTGGACGACAGCTGGTACTCTGGTCTTCTCTGTCCCTGTCTCCAGAAGGCAGCCCACAAGCCTCCCCAGGCTACTATGAATTTGAATCAACTAACTGATACTGGGAAGAGAGTGTTTTCTCTTAATATTTTGTGTTTTTTTGTCACTATAGGGAATTAAAAAGATTATTAGCCAAGTTCATGGAAGAGGTGGGCTAATGTTTCCATGTCTTAGATTCAGTCTGGGCTCTGTTTCTTGTTAATCAAGAAAACTTGGGTTCCACCTACTTATACTAGTTTCTTATGCTTGGTTCCTCATTTGTAATACAGGGATAGTAAGACTTACCTAAAGTTTGAAAGATTTCAGTGTGAAGGTGCATGTGCTCCTCTTGGTGTTTTCTCCCTTTTCCTACCTTCTTTGTCATAATTGACTAACCCATGTGTGCTTCTACCTCTCCATAATACCTCTTGATATACCCAACCTAACAAATTTGTCCTGAAGTAATTAGACAGAGTTAACCAAAGTCAGAGAAATTTGACAGTGAAAACATATTCAAGCAGCCTCTTGCTTTTAAAATAAAATAAACATTTAGCCTATTTTAAAAAAATCAAACTGGCTGGGTTTTTTCCAAGATTTAATCATAATGATAGATGGGTACCTTGGTTATTTTTAGATGTTAAGAATATTGCTTATGAAAATCATATTGTAACTTTGGGTTGCATCCACAAATTAGTTTATTAAATAGAGGAAAACCATCAACAAAGAATTTGTTTATACAACTAAATTGTTTATCATGCAAAATGATATTGTAACTTTGGGTTGCATCCACAAATTAGGTTATTAAATAGAGGGAAACCATCCACAAAGAATTTATTTATACAGCTAAATTGTTTATCATGCAAAATGGAATTCAAACACAGAGTCTTATATCTTTCCAATAAAAAGATTCCACTCAGTATTTCTGATCTTGGAGAACTTGTCATAAATAAATTTTTAATAAACATCCCTTATATTTTTCACACAAATCCATTTTATTAGGCTACTACATTGAAACCTAAGATTGATTTAAAGTATAATTACATAACTATGAACTTTCAAAGACTATACACATTATTTACATGTAGATAGTGCTGTTTTTATGAACTATTGTATTTGGGGGGTAAATATATGATTGGAACATAAAAAACTTTTACACTGCTAGGTACAGAACATTTATTTAAAAGATTCGCTTGGTTGACTTGCTGATTTGACTTCTTAGAATTACATTATATCTCGGCTAACATACACTGTGTTATAAAGGTATTCTGTGTATGAAAAAATATTCTGCTTGTCTTTTTGTGGCATTAGTAAAATTTTATCGTAAGTGAAAATACCATAGTACTCTTATAATGTTAGTTTGATCAGATGAACAAAGAAAATATATTCATTTGGCATAAGAATGTTCTTTTCACTCAAGCTAATGGGTAGCTTTGAAAGAAGGAACATACCCAGCATCTTTTGATCAACTTAATGAAAATTCTTATTCCTTTGATCTTGTAAATGACCTTCGTGGGTAGCCAGAAAATATAAATGAGCAAATGATTTGCTGTGCCCAAACTAGTTGAGACACCTAACATTATAATCAGTCATTCTCTTATCTACAAAATATTGTCACTGATTTTATTTTACCTTCTGCTGATTTTTATTCAACATTAACCTTCAAAAATGAAAGAAAAAATAATCTTAATTATTTTTTTCTATTGTATACATAGTCTCTTTGCTAAGAATTTCAAATATCTTGGAACTATAAATGTTGCTTTGTTGAGATGTTGAGATGTTGTTTCTCAAAACTGTTAAAATTCAGCTCTATTGTGGATCCAATATAAAAAATGTGCTTTGCTTAAAGTCACAGCTGTATTCATAAGCTCCAAAAAACAATCCCCTATTTTATGCTGCTCTTGGATGATATAAACATTTATTTAGACCTGTGATTTCATTGGAAGGACATTTAGGAATAAAAATATGAGTAAAGATTGTTTTTCCAGAAACATTAAAATTTGGAATTTCTTATTTTTGTTTCAAAATGGAAGATATTTTCCTAGTAATACAAATCATGGTAAATTTTTAAAAACACAAAAATTTAAAGTTCCCTTGTACTCTCACCTCATAAACCTATTTATTGTTAATGTTTTAGGGTACTTAGTTTCATCTTTTAAAATCATTCAGGTATGTACATGTAATCACAATAATTTGTAATGAATGTAAGATGCTTATTCGATTTAAAGATGTTTTATAGACTGCTTACCATGTTAAACAAAAGGGTACTTGATCTTTTTGAGAACTTATTTAATGTTTTTCCACAAATAACATTCTATTAAATGTTCTTTGCTATTATGTCTCAACAAACATCTTTGTACATATACCTTTGTCCTATTATTTTTGGATATATTTTCAGAAATAAATTGCTGAATAAAATATTATGTGATTTTTGAAAGATATTGAGATGTCTTCCCCGAAAAAATGTTTTTAAACTACATTTCCATCAAAAATATATCAGAGTCTATTTTCTTACATCCTTGTTAGCACCTTACACTTTAAAACTTTTAAAAACTATGCCAATCTGACAGGTTGAAGGACCGTAGGATGTTAATATTTTTATTTGAATTTTTATAATTGACTAATGATCAATTTTTCATATTATTTGCTGTTCTTATTCTATAAATTGCTTGTTCTTAATCTCTGCCTATTTTCCTGTTAGAGTATTATATATTACAATTATAATATAATACTAAGGAATATAGTATTAGGGTATTATTGTTAGGTTGCTATTCATAGTATAGTTATATATTATGAATATTATTTATTATATATATTTTGATATTCCTGTTTACTTGTCTTTTTTTCATAATGTCTTACCTTGTAAAAGTTTTAAATTAATATATAGGGGTTTCCATGCTTCTACCAGGTCCCGCACCCCTACCCCTGAGACTACTATACCTGCCTGGTAAGAACAACCTCTGTGGACCTGCTAGGCATGAACTGCCATTTAACCAGAACCTGAGTGGAGTGAACACCTACCACCCTGACACCTGTGACCACCACCTAGATTGTCTTGCCCAGCTGCCATGCCACCACTGTGGGGAGACCAGGACAGAGCAATCTCCCACAACACCAGCATCCATGGAGAGTGACTTGCACAGCCCCCTTCCAAGCTTTGAAGAGAGGCCTGAAGAACAACTCACCACTCCACATGAAGATGACCCAGCACTGGCTTGAACTGCGACAATCACAAAGGAACAGGGCAACACAGAACAGCTGCATTACAGGCTCTCAATGTATCCACCTTTCTCCTATTGGGGCAATATTCTGGAGTAGGGTACAAAATCACTATCTTGGGACCTCTCTTTCTTCTCACTAAGTAGGAGAGTTCCTGGAAAAGGAGAACAGATGCATCACAAACCTATCTGCCTGATCTGAGAGAATAGGTTTCTCATGAGAAGGAACTAGCAAAAGAACTCTGGCAATATGAAAAAACAAGCTATTTTGACACCTCCAAAGGATCACAATAGATCTACAGCAACTGAGACCAACTAAAAGGAAACTGCTAAAATGTCAGAAATGAAATTCAGAATATGAATGGAAAATAAGATGAATGATATTGACAAGAAAGTTGAAAACCAACACAAAGAAGCCAAAAAATATATATATTCCAGGATATGAATAAAAAAATGAAAAAGTAGCTAAAGAAATAGACCATATAAGGATATAACAGAACTTAAAGAAATGCAAAAGTCATTTAAGAAATTTCAAAATACAGCAGACAGCTTCAACAATAAGCTAGACCAAACAGAAGGAAGAATCTCAGAGCTTCATGATAAGATATTCAAACTAACCCAGTTAGTCAAAGATGTAGAAAAAAGAATAAAGATGCATAAACAATCCCTCGCAGAAATATGGGACTACGAGAAGTGAGTCAATAAATGAATCATAGGTATCACTGAGGGAGAATAAGAAAAAGCAAAAAGCACTGAAAACCTATACAAGGCAATTATCGAGGAAAACTTCCCTGGTATTGCCAGAGATTCAGATATTCAGATATAAGATGGTCATCAAACGCCAGGAAGATTCATAGCAAACAGGACATCTCCAAGGCATATAGTTATCAACCTGCCCAAAGTCTAAATGGAGCTGAAAATGCAACAAGATGCAAGATGAAAGCAACAACTAACCTACAAAGGAAAACCCATCAAGCTAATGGCAGACTTCTTAGTGGAGATCTTACAAGCCAAAAGGGATTCAGGCCCCGTTTTTAGTCTTTTTAACTGCCAGGTTTTGTATCTTGTATTTTGTATCTTGCAAAACTAAGTTTCATAAATGGTGGAGAAATAAAGATGTTTCCAGACAAGCAAACAGTAAAGGAATTTGTCTCTACTATACCTGCCCTACAGGGAACACTTAGAAGTACACTATAGATGGAATAGCACAACAGATACTCACCAGTGTAAAAACATTCAAAAGTTAAAGTTGACGGCTCCTATAAAACAATAGCACAAAAGGAAAATAAAACAAAATATCATCCAACACGATGAACAAAATAGTATCCCACATATCAATACTAACACTGAATGGGAATGGTCTTAATGCTTCATTTCAAAGAGACACACTGGCTGAATGGATAAAAAAAAATCAGCCAAGTATATACTATCTCCAAGAAATCCATCTAACTCACAAGGACTTGCACAGACTCAAGGTAAAGTGATGAAAACAAATATTCCATGCAAATGGAGAGCAAAAGTGAGCAGATATAGCTATTTTCATATAAAATAAAACAGACTTTAAATCAACAAAGGTAAAAAAAGACAAATATGTTCATTATGTAATGGTAAAGGAAGCAATTCAACAAGAAGACATACCAATCCTAAATATATATGCACTTAACACAGGAGGTCCCAGATTAATAAAACAAATTCTGCTAGATCTAAGCAAAGAAATAAACAGTAGTATCATAATTTCCGGGGATTTTTTAACACCTCACTGACAGATCTTTGAAGCACAAAATAAACAAAGAAATACTGGACTGAAACAAGATTCTAGAATGAATAAACCTAACAGACATTTACAGAACATTCTATTCAAAAACTACTGCATATATATTCTTCTTATCAGCACATAGGACATTTACCAAGATCAATCATATCTTAGGCCACAAAACACGCCTCAGAAAATTAAAAAAAAAATCAAAATCATACCATGTGTCTTCCCAGATCACAGTGGAATAAAACTAGAAATAAATTATAAGAGAAACTATAAAGCCTATAAAGTCAAAGTCATGGAAATTAAACAACCACAACCTGCTTCTGAACAATCCTTGGCTTAATGATTAAATTAAGATGGAACTCAAAAGATTCCTTGAACTGAGTGACAAAGGGGATACAAGCTTTCAAAATCTATGGGATACAGGAAAAGCAGTGCCAAGGGGAATGTTCATCTCCATAAATGTCTACATTAAAAAGATGGAAAGATCACAAATCAACAACCTAATGTCACATCTCAAAGAACTAGAAAAAGAAAAACAAACCAAACTCAAAGCCAGCATAATAAAAGAAATAACAGATCTCAAAGCAGAACTAAATAAAATTGAAACCAAAAAGAAAAAGAAACCAACAAAGTATCAACAAAACAAAAAGTTGCTTCTTTAAAAAGATAAAAAAAAATGATAGATTAATAGCTAGAAACAGAAGTGAAAGAATTCAAGCTCAGAAATGAAAAAGGAGACATTACAACTGATACCACAGAAATACAAGATGTCATTCATGAATACTACGAAAACGTCTAGGCACACAAACTGGAAAATGTAGAGGAAAATGGATTAATTCTTGGAAACACACAACCTCCCAAGCCTGAATCAGGAAGAAATAGAAATCCTGAACAGATCAATAGCAAGCAGTGAGATTGAAACAGTAACAAAAAAAAATCTCCCAACAGCAACAAAAAAGTCCCAGACCAGGTGGATTCACAGCCAAATTCTACCAGACCTATAAAGAAGAACTGATATTTATCCTACAGAAATTACTCCATAAAATTGAGAAGAGGGAGTCTTCCCTAACTCATTCTAGCCAATATCACCTTGATACTAAAGCCAGGAAAGGACAATGACAAAAAAAGAAAACTACAGACAAATATCCTTTACAAACAGAGGTGGAAAATCCTCAAAAAAAATACTAGCCAACCAAATTTAGCAGCACATCAGACAGATAATTCACTGTGATCAATTGGGTTTCATCCCAGGGATGCAAGAATGGTTCAACATATGTAAATTAATAAACATAACTCACCACATAAAAACAAAGAAAAAGAAAGACCATATGATCATCTCAATAGAGGCAGAAAAAGCATTCAATAAAATCCAGCTTCCTTTCATGATAAAAATCCTCAACAAACTAGGCATAGAAGGAACATCCTCAAAATTATAAAAGTGATAATTGACAAAGCCTATTGACAAACACTATAATCAACATCATAGTGAATGGGGAAAAGTTTAAAGTATTCCCCCTGAGAACTGGAACAAGACAAGGGTGCCCACTTTTACCACTCTTATTCAACATATTACTGGAAATCCTAGCCAAAGTAATCAGGCAAAAGAAAAAAAGAAAGGGCATCCAAATTGGAAAAGAGAGGGTCAAACTATATCTTTTTGCTGATGATATGATCTTGTATTTAGAAAACCCTAAAGACCCCACCAAGAAACTCCTGTAATTGATAAATAAATTCAGCAAAGTCTCAGAGCTCCCAGGTTACAAAATCAGTGTACACAAATCAGTGGCATTTCTGTATACTACTAACAGTCAATTTGAGAATCAAATTAAGCACTCAATACCATTTATAATAGTTACAAGGAAAATAAAATACCTAGGAATATATTTAACCAAGGAGGTGAAAGATCTTTACAAGGAGAGCTACAAAATACTGATGAAAGAAATCATAGATGATGCAAACCAATGAAGAAATATCTTGGCTGGGCGTGGTGGCTCATGTCTGTAATCCTAGCACTCTGGGAGGCCCAGACAGGAGGACTGCTTGAGCTCAGCAGTTTGAGACCAGTCTGAGCAAGAGTGAGACCCCATCTCTACAAAAAATTAAAAAGTTAGCCAGGCATTGTAATGTGCATCTATAGTCTCAGCTATTTGGGAGGCTGAGGCAGGAGGATCCCTTGAGCCCAAGAGTTTGAGGTTGCAATGAGCTCTGATGATGCCATTGAACTCTATCCAGGGCAACAGAGCAAGACTCTGTCTCAAAAATAAAGAAAGAAAGAAAGAAAAAAGAAAAAGAGAAAGAAAGAAAAGCAAAGAAAAAAAGAATTATCTCATGCTCATGGACTGGCAGAATGAACATTGTTAAAATATCCATACTGCCCAAAATGGTTTGCAGATTCAACAGAATCCCCATCAAAATACCAATGTTATATTTCTCAGATCTAGAAAAAATTATGCTTCATTTAGAGCCAAAAAAGATCCTGAATAGCGAAAGCAATCTTTAAGCAAAAAGAACAAATCTGGAGGCATCACATTACCTGACTTCAAATTATAATAAAAGGGTATAGTAACCAAAATAGCATGATGCTGCTATATAAGTGGAGACATAGACAAATGGAACAAAAATGGAGAATCCATAAACAAAACCATCTACCTACAATCAACCGATCTTCAACAAAGGAGACAACAACATACACTGGGGAAAGGAAGCCCCATTCCATAAATGGTGCTGGGAAAACTGAATAGTCACATAAAGAACAACAAAATAGGACCTTTATCTCTTGCCATATATAAAAATTAATTCAAGATGGGTAAAAGACTTAAATGTAAGGCACAAAACCATAAGAATTCTAGAAGAAAATGTAGGAAAAACTCTTCTAGACATTGGCCTAGGCAAAAAATTTATAACTGAGACCCCAAAGGTGTCTTAGAAAAGCAAAAATAAATAAATGAGACAATTAAAAAATGAGCTTCTGCACAGCAATGGAAATAATCAGCAGAGTTAATAGACTACATACAGTATGGGAAAAAATATTTGCAAACTATATATCCAATAAAGGGCTAATATCCGGAATCTACAAAGTACTTAAACATATCATCAAGAAAAAAACCAGACAACCCCGTTAAAAAAGGGGCAAAAGACACAAACAGAAGTTTTTCAAAAGAAGATAGACAAATGGTCAATAAACACCTGAAAAAAATGCTCAAAAGCACTAATCATCAGGGAAATACAAATTAAAACCACAGTGAAATACCACTTTACCCCTGTCAGAATGGCCATTATTAGAAAGTCAGCAAACAATAGATGCTGGCAGGGATGCAGAGAGAAAGGAATGCTTAGACACTGTTGATGAGACTGCAAATTAGCACAACCTCTGTGGAAAACAGTACAGAGATTCCTCAGGGAAATAAATGTAGACTTATCATTCAATCCAGCAATCCCACTACTGGGTGTCTACTCAAAAGAAAAGATGTCATTTTATCAAAAAGATACCGGCACTTGAATATTTATTGCAGCACAATTCACAGTTGCAAAGATGTGGAATCAACCCAAGTGCCCAACAATTTGTGAGTGGATAAAGAAAATGTGATATATACATACATGGAGAATTACTCATCTATAGAAAGGAATGAAATAATGTCTTTTATAGGAACTTGGATGGACCTGGAGTTCATTTTCCTAAGTGAAATATCTCAGGAATTGAAAAACAAACACTACACATTCTCAGTAATAATTGGGAGCTAAACAATGGGCACACACAGGCACAAAGAGATGTAAAGGACATTGGAACACCAAGAAGGGGGAAGGTTGGGAGGGGGTGAGAAGTAAAACCTTACCTATTGGGTACAATGAACACTGTTCCGGTTATAGGAATACTTACAGCCATCTCTTAAGCACTATACAAGACATCCGTGTAACAAACCTATTTGTATCCCCTTAATATTATGAAATGAAAAAATCAATATGTAGTTATGTCACTTTGTAATTTCTGGGTTTCTTATCACTTAACGAAGATATCTTTGCCTTTTTCTTCAATATTAAAATAATATTTTTCTTTATTATAATAAATTTATGTTATAAATCATTTGATATTAATATATCTGGATTTTGTGAGAGGCACACAAAAATTTAATTTTTTTCCAAGTGTTCAGCCAAGCATAACAAAATTATTTGTTACATTTATCTATCCTTTTGTCTCACTGATTTGAAATGCCACATTTATAATATAAAAGTTTTCATATATTTATGGATTTGTATCTTCTTTTATCTAATTATCTTTTTATGTGCCAATGACTTATTGTTTTAACCACTGTAGCTTTTTATAAATCTTGCTGTCCAGTAGAACAAATTCCCTCTTATTTTTCTTTTTCTAAAATTTTTTGGTTATCCTCATGAATTTGTTCTTCTTCAGGAAATTAATGATCAGTTTGGTATGTTCCATACTTCCTATTTAATTAGTAAGTTCCATACAAATTAAATTCTATAGTGAATTTAATTAGTAGTGCATTGAATTTATAAAATTATGTTAGAGAAAACTGACATCTTTATGACATTGAGCCTTCTTATCTAAGACTCTGCATAGCATGTACTTTAAAAAGTCTTTTTATGCCCTTTAATAAGCTTTTGTAGTTTTCTTCACAGAAGTTTTATAGTAGTAGTTCCTTTTAGGTTTATCTCCAGGAATAATATAGTTTTTATCTTAATAAGACTATAAATAGGACTGTTCCATTCAAATATCTCAATGAATATTACTAATGTTTAGGATTTACTAATTTTCATGCATTAGTATTGTAACTTAGTCATTACTACACTTTGTTATTGCTCTCAAAATTCTTCATTTGGTTCTCTTGCCTTTTTGGGTAGATAATTATACCATTTGCAAATCATGGTAATTTGATAGCTTGCTTTCCCATGTTTATCCCTCTTCTTTCTTTTTCTTGACTCACTGTATTGACTAGAAACTTCAGAGCAATGTCAAGCACCAGAAGTGACAGCAAATATCCTTGTTTTATCTCTGACTTTAATAGAAATGCCTCTAATTTTGTCACCATTAAGAATGATGATACGTATTTTTTTCTGTTAGTTTGAATCACATTAAGAAATCCTGGATTGAGCTCGAGCCCATTATTCAAAGTGAGGTGACACAGGACCGGAAGAATGGATTCCACATGTATTCGCCATCAAATTGGTACTGACTGATTAACACTATGGTGCTCAAATGGTGGTGGTGTCCACCAGGGATTCGGGGGTTGGGGGGTAGACCCACAGTTGAGGGTTGTGGAGAGCATTGTAAAGAGGAGGGGCACGCTTGAAATGTAGTTGGGGATGGGAATTAGGGGACTTAATGGGGGAAGGAAATCTTCTAAAACTGATATATGTGAATAGCCATACAACTTGGTAAATTTACTAAAAATCATTTAATTGTTCACTTAAAATGGAGTAATGGCATGCAATGTAAATTATACTTCAATAAATTTGTAAAAAAAAAGAAAGTTCTATTCAAAATATAGTGATAGATAAGTTATCTTGAATGCCTTTTAATCATCTAAAACAAACCATGTGATTTTAATCTATTGATCCATCAATATAATGAACTACAGAATTGAATTTCCGAGGCTGAATTGTCCTTGTTTTCCTGGAATAAAGTCAACTTTAAAGTCATGTTGCAATATGCTTTTGATAAAATGCTGGATTTTATTTTATACTATTTTAATTAGAATGTTTTAAATTGTACTCTCAAATGAGATTGCTTTATATTAGTTGAACATGTGGGTAGGTGCATGCCTACAGGAGGGCATGCAAGTTCAGTTAATATTTAGAATTAATGTTATACTGGCTTCATAAAATTAACAGTGAAAACTTTTTTCTTATTCTCTAATGGTTTAAATAACATAGAAATTATCTGTTCTTTGAATTTGTCTGTAAGTCATCTCTGTCTGGTGCTGTATGGGAAAGATAGATCTTTCATAATATCCTCCTTTAAATAAGTCATTATATCAAGCTTGCGATTTGTTACTCAAGTCACCTATTTTGTTACTTTATGTCTACTTCTATCAAATTCTGAGAGGTCTGCTAAAATTTCCAATTATGTTTGTGATTTTCTTTCTTGCATTGATAATAGGTTTTCTTTCTAAAATTGGATTAATTGTTTAGAGCAGAAGTATTATCTCAGCTTGGCTTCCAGGATTCCAGTGCAAGTAGTTGGGTCAGGGAAAGTAGGGAAGCCACCAAAAGATGTTTGCAAGCAACCTACCATTGTGAGCAACTAGAGCTTAAACCCTCTGGGAAACTCCTGAAAGCCACTGTGGTAAACACACTTTGGAGTAATCTTGTTCAATAAGTGAGAAAGCTGATGTATTAATTGACCCCCTCTCATCAGTTATTGGTTGAAGTCTCCTCCAGGCAGAGGAGACATCAATTCTCCAGCACTTCTGGCTTGCTTCATCTGCAATCAGCATGAGCTCTGGCAAAGACAGCTTTTTTTTTTTTTAAATTTCTGATGCTGGCAGTTTGAAGTTAGGCCCACATAAGATTGAGGAGAAATAGCAACTGCTACCAGTATTTACAATTGTTATAGGTTTGTGATACTTTGTATCTATAATTCATTCATCCATTTATCAAATAAATGTTCACTTTGATGCAAGAATCATAGTTTGACATATACCTAATTCTAGGATCATAATCCTTTTCTGGAAGAATTTCTCAAGTTCTGATTCATAAACTTTGTTTTCAGAGCAAGATTCTTTCTGCTAATCATTGCTTCTATTGATTTATCTATTCTGTAATCATTTTTCTAATAAAAAAAGTCTTTTTCTGCTTTTGTGCTCTCATTTATAGTAGTTTACTCTCAAAAATGCTATATTATTCTTTTCAAATCTCATAAAAAATCTAATTAGAATTATTAAAAAGTTCTCTCTCATTTCTGAAATCAACATAGTCACCGCTAGTTATTTCTTCTAATCACCCAGTGTGGTCACCTGCTTTCTGGCCTTCTGCTTTTTTTCCTCCCCTTTTTGGAGGAGCCTCTATTGTCTGGTCATATTAATAATGATTAAAATGATGAAGTTAGATTAATTTATAATAAATTTTAGCAGGTATGCTCCCCTCTAGAAGTTATCTAGATTAGTAGTTGTAGACCCTGTGTATTTTCACACAGAATGCAATTTTTAAAAAATTGGCAAAAGACTTAGTATTGCTAATTTTTAAATTTTCAATATGTTAATGAGAAGCTATTATCTACTATTATAGATTTATTAAGAAAAACACTTTAATTCCCCTAAAGTAGGAAAGACATAAAAACACAGTTTCTTGAATAGAAATTTGACAGTATACATACTTAGAACATCAATCTTTACTTTTTTACTTCCCCACAGATTTATGGAGGCTTCCTCTCTGCTGGAGACTGGGAGTCAGTGTAGTTACAGTTTTACCCTCAGTCTTTACCTCTCACATTTGCCCACTTCGTGAGTAGCTGTGGATGTTTTCAGGTGCAAAGTTCCACTTAATTTTGTGTTCTGTGCATACCAAGTGACCCCTACGTGCAAACCTTGTGACCACACCCTTTATCTAAGGAGCTCTGGTGGGTTTCCTGAGATCCTTCCATTTACTCTCTCTAGTTGCTTCCCAAAGCCACTTTTGGCCAGAAAAGATAATCTCTTGACTTCATGACTTTTTCTGCAGTCTTATTCACCAGCTAGGAGAATTAATAGTACCCTTCAAAATGTTCCTTATTTACCTCTTGTGACTAAGCCCTGTGTGTGTGAGTGGGATTTTACTCCCTGGATTTGGTCAAATTTTTATTTCTCTTTGTTAATATTGTTTAGAGTTGTTATAAGAATGGGGCCTTGGCTTTAGAATGGTTGAAAGAACATTATATTCTCTTTGTTTATTTTGGTCAATATTGCTGAGGTACTTTTAATCTCTTGTGGCCACTTGTACAAGTTACCTACCTTTGGCCTTCATAGTTAGCAGGAAGGAATGGTATGGATATTTTAGGCAATTATGAGGGGCATTTATTCAATAGGAAAGAAAGGAGGAATGAAACTTACTATTACTAGGTACCTGCTAGGTACCAGGAACTGGTTGATTTTTGAATTTCTCTAAAATTCTGTAAGGTAGTTGTTTTGAGATAGAAATTATTATTACCTTTGACAGAGGAAGAAATAGGGGCACAGAATGTTTAAGTACTTTGTTCTTTGTCATGAAGCTAATTAACAGCAGAACTTGGATAGAACATAGGCTTCTCAATCCATGTGTTTTTTTTCAATAGTCCACTACCTTTTTCTAATGAATTTATTGAACAGTTTTAATTCTTTACTGCATATTTAATGAAGACCTGGCCAAATAATTACTAGTGACTTACTTGCAAGTTATTATTTTTAAATAAGGGTTGGCTATCTTAGATTCTTAATCAGAAATACTGATCAAATCCTTTCTTTGAGTCCAGCTCCTGGCACAATAATAATTTAAAACTAATTGGGTGTTATCAATTATTTTAAAAACAAGTTATGAAAACTGTAAGCTCTGTTCTTAGAAAAATTTACATACACACAAAATTTTATACCCACTTTATGAGGCTTCAGGAATCTTTCTGTTGTCTGTCAATGGATCTCAGGATAAAGTCTTGCCTTAGGAGAAAGAGATTATGATCTTTGATGGGTTCTTTTTGTATGATGCAATGACTTCCTTGAGACTAAATGTTTAATGATGCATGATGCTGTCTCTGAATTTAAGAAGAGATATTTTTGGATCCTGGTAGCTAACAGGAAATGTAACTTCCCAAGATCTATTTTTAAAAATATACTACCTAATACACTCTGTCTTTTTGAGACAGCATATATCTGTAACATATTTTATCAAATGTATTTTTATTCTTTTCTCCTTGGTTCTCCAAGCTGAATTACCTGAACTTTTCTTAAGGTTTGATCTCTTAGGCCATACTGGTCTTGGATGTTTTCATGTTAAATTAATTGCACAATTGAGTTTCATGATCTCACAGATAGTTCATTATGATGCAATAATTTATTTGCTAGATTGGATCTCTACTTGGAAAATAATTTCAGGGGGTGAAATTCTTGCACATTGATTTCTCATGGGATGAAAAGTCTGATATTCATTTTGAATATATCTGGATTTCTAAAAACCATTGGGTAAAACTTGTAATAAAAGCTCTCTTGGGGCTGTTTTTGATTGTGTGTGATAAAAAAACAACTTATTGCTGCAAAAATTATTCCATAACATCAAGAAGGAGGGAATCCTCCTCAACTCATTCTTTGAAGCCAGTATCCCCTTGATACCAAAGCCAGAAAAGGACACAGTGAAAAAATAACACTACAGATTAATATCCCTTGTGAATATAGATGCAAAAATCCTTAATAAAATACTAGCAAATCAAATTCAATAGTACATCAAAAAATAATCCACCATGACAAAGTGGACTTCATCCCAGGGATGCAAGGATGGTTCAGCATATGTAAATCTATAAATGTGATTCACCACATAAATAGAAGCAAAAACAAAGACCATATAAATCATCTCAATAGATGCATACAAATCATCTGACAAAATTTAGCACCCTTTCATGATAGAAACTGTAAAAAAGTTAGGCATAGAAGGAACATAGTTCAGGATTATAAAAGCCACATATGACAAACCCACAGCCAATTATCATACTAAATGGAGAAAAGTTGAAAGCATTCTCACTAAGAACTGGAATAAGACAAGGGTACCCACTATCACCACTTCTATTCAACATAGTCCTGGAAGTCCTAGCCAGAGCAATCAGGTAAGAGAAAGAAATAAAGGGTAACCAAATCAAGAAAGAGGACGTCAAACTATCACTTTTTGCTGATGATATGATCTTATATCTAGAAAACCCCAAATACTCCACCAAGAGACTACTAGAATTGATAAATGAATTCAGCAAAGTCTCAGATTACAAAATCTATGTACACAAACCAGTAGCATTTCTATACATCAATAACAGTCAAGCTGAGAGTTAAATCAAAGTTAATACTATTCACAATAGCTACAAAGAAAATAAAATACCTAGGTACATACTTAAGTAAGGAGGTGAAAGATCTCTACAAAGAGAACTACAAAACACTGAGGAAAGAAATTGCAAATGATACAAACAAATGGAAAAAGATATCATGATCATGGATAGGTAGAATCAATATGGTTAAAATATCCATACTACCCAAAGTGATTTACAGATTCAATGAAGTCCCTATCAAAATACAAATGTCATATTTCACAAATTCAGAAAAAATAATTCTATACTTCATTTGGAACCAGAAAAGAGCCCAAATGGCCAAAACAATCTTAAGCAAAAAGAACAAATCTGGAGGCATCACATTATCAGACTTCAAACTATACTACAAGGCTCTAGTAACTAAAACAGCATGACATTGGCACAAAAATAGAGACATAAACCAATGAAACAGAACAGAGAACCCAGATATAAACCCATCCACATACAGCCAACTGATCTTTGACAAAGCAGGTGACAATATACACTGGGGAAGAGAAGCCCTATTCAATAAATAGTGCTGGGAAAATTGGACAGCCACATGCAGAAGAATGAAACAGGATCCATATCTCTCACCACTCACAAAAATTAATTCAAGATGGATAAAAGGCCTAAATGTAAGGCATGGAACCATATGAATTCTAGAAGAAATGTTGAAAAAACTCTTCTACATGTTGGCCTCAGCAAAGAATTTATGAAGAAGACCTCAATGGCAACCACAGCAACAACAAAAATAAATAACTGGTACTTGACTAAATTAAAAAGCTTCTACACATGTAAGGAAATAATCAAGAGAGCAAATAGATAACCTACAGAATGATAGAAAATATTCGTAAGCTATATATCCAATGAAGGGCTAATAACCAGAATCTACAAAGAACTCAGGCAAATCAGCAAGAAAAAAACCAAAAACCTCATTAAAATGTGGGCAAATGATATGAACAGAAGCTTTTCAAAAGAAGAAAGACAAATGGCCAATAAACATATGAAAAAATGCTCAACATCTCTAATCATCAGGGAAATGCAAATTAGAACCACAGTGAGATAACTCTTTACCCCTGTCAGAATGGCCATTATTAAAAAGTCAACAAACAATAGATGCTGGCATGAATGCAAAGATAAAGGAATGCTTAGACACTGTTGGTGAGACTGCAAATTAGCACAACATCTATGGAAAACAGTATTTATTTCCTCAAGGAAATCCAGCAATCCCACTAGTGGGTGTCTACTCAAAAGAAAAGATGTCATTTTATCAAAAGACAGCTGCATTTGAATATTTATTGCAGCACAGTTCACAGTTGCAAAGATGTGAAATCAACCCAAGTGCCCATTAATTCATGAGTAGATTAACAAGATGTGGTACATGTATACTCTGGAATACTACTCAGCCATGAAGAAGAATGAATTAAGGCCTTCTGCAACAATTTGGATGGACCTGCAGACCATTATCCTCAGTGAAGTATCTAAAGAATGGAAAAACAAACACCACATGTACTTGCTATTAAATTGGAACTAACTAGTGAGCACACACATACACAGAGGGAAGTAAAGTTCAGTATAAATCAAGTAGGGGAGAGAGAGGTGAAGGGGTTGGGTGAACACCTACCTAATGGGTACAATGTACACTATCTGGGTGAGGGGAATACTTATAACCCTGACTCAAGCATAACAAAATTGCTCCATGTAACCAAAAACATTCATATCCCTGAAATTTTTTGAAATACAAAAAATAATAATAAAAAGATGTATAAATAAAAAGATTGTTATTGGTTTTAGTGGGAGAAGAATAATATTTTAATCTTTATTCTATACGTTGGTGAGGCATGTTATGCAGGCCATGATTGAAATACTATTCTTTATTAAAATTACTCTAACACATTGAAATATTTCAGTGCCTATTGATGATGGTGCATTAATGTATTGTTGATAGGTTATTGGGTGAATCCATTGTTTCACTATTTCTTTGAACGCCAAACATTACTTTTGATGGATAATTGCCATGCATAATTGATTTGCTTAAGAATTTATGAGCTCAGGATCTGCAGCCCAATTTGAGGTCAGTAAGATTTAGGACAGTTAGGCAAGGGGATGAATTCATGTGATATAAAACCGTGACTTGGTTGGGCACAAGTCGCTCGTGCCTGTAATCCTAGCACTATGAGAGGCTGAGGTGGGAGGATCACTTGAAGTCAGGAGTTGGAGACCAGCCTGAGCAAGAGTGAAACCCATCTCTATTAAAAATAGAAAAAAATTAGCCAGGCGTGGTGGTGTGAGCCTATAGTCTCAGCTACTCAGGAAGCTGAGGCAGAAGGATCGCTTGAGCCCAGGAGTTTGAGGTTGCTGTGAGCTGGGCTGGCACCATGGCACTCACTGTAGCCCGGGTGACAAAGCTAGACTCTGTCTCAACACAAACAAATGAACAAACAAACAAACATGACCTACCACAAAACAGCTATGAGCTAAATATAGTTCTGACTTGTTTTGTTTGGACTAAATAATGTTTTAAACAGATTTTGAATTAGTTTTCAATATCTAAAAATTGGACAGTTTTATAGAAAATCCATGTTTTGCCTTCCATTGAAAAATCAAAATTTCTGGCATCACTAGGCCCAAATTCAGCAGCAGAGTCAATCATCTTTTCCTTTTTTCCTCCTTGATAAAGAAACTGAATTTCAGTTGCCATGTATCATTGCATTTCTATTATTATTTTCTTTTGCAGAGATGAAGAGAAATGATTTCTTGTACCTATATCTTACCAAAAGAGTGGAAAGAAATGATAAGTGGAGAGGGTAGTGTATAGGAGAGAGCATATTTCTTTCTGTAAGTGAAGATTATTCTTATGTGTTTAATATGAAAAACATATTTTTTGCTCAAAAACTACAACTTAAAATACCATTACATAATCAATCACTATAAGAAATACCATTGATAAGGAAAATTTGTTTAATGAGAAACTTAATGATCTGAAAAAAGTATCTGAATTTTTTTACTTGGCTTGTTTTTGAGTTTAAAAAAATCTGAATAATACTATTATAAAATTTAGTTAAATATTACCTACAAAAATTGCTTTGGCATCAGAAATTTTTTTGTAGATGGTGGGTTTATAAAAGAGTATATTTTGAAGACAAAAGAAATTATGTGTCCTAAATGGAAATAATTATTTAAATTGGCAAATTTAATTCTAACCGGAAATACGAGCTCAGAATGTTGAAGAAATGGCTAAGATCCTAACGGAGAAGTTGGAAGAAGAAGTTAAAATATTTGTCTCATGTTCTGCTGTGGCGGTAAAGACCCAGATATAACAAATACCACGCAGCTAGCTATATTTACATGTTATAAATCAGAATATAAAAGAGACTGAAGAACTTTTGAGTTCTTATAAAGCCCATGATAGGCACAACATCAGAAGGCACAAACTCTCTATGTTGAGGAAAATATTGAAATGCTTAGTGAAGATTGGCCAAGAAATATTAGGGAGTGACTGTAGGTGGTGCCTCTGTGGAGGTCTATGTTAATATCAATCTCCCTCTGGGATGAAAATCTCAGGCGGTAAAACTTGGAGGAGCCCATTTAAATTTGTGGGGAATTACTTTGTATCAAAAGGTTAAAAACGATGGAGCTTATCTTGGTTGGAGTAGGTGACACTCAAGTTGGAAATACTCCTGTGGCTTGAAGTGTAAGTAACTCAATACTTTACTTGAAGTACTGGAAGTACAATTAAGTAAGTCATCTGTTGTACCATGCAGAGGTTAGGTGATATATTTGTGCCATTTTAGTTGTGTTGAAAAGGTTTTTGTTTTTAAGAGTTGAAAGAAATTGACTTGCTCATGCCATCTTGGGAAAAATCTTTGTCCCCTCATCAGAGACTATATCAGTAAGGGATAAATCTTGACCTTTTTGGTTGATGTTAATATTCATCTGTATACCTTGAAAGGAACTTCATAAATGTTTACAAATGATTTAATATACCCATTTTGAGCAAAATTATGTTTTTGAGAAACTTGTCTGACAAGAGTTATTGGTTTACATCCTGCTGATGAATGTGGTTTCCAGAAGTGAAAGTTATGACTTAAACCACATCTCCCCAACACTAAAGTTGAGACTGTTTTCTGGTTTCAAACTTTATATAAGTGAGCTAACATTCAGTTTTAATATTAAGCTTTCTCAATTAATTTTAATCATGAGAACAAAGAGCTTTCAAATAGAAGTTTCTGAATTACAGAAACATGTTACTGAAAATTAAATAGAAGTACTAGTATACTAGAATTCTGCAAATATCTCTGTGCAGTGGTAAACAGCACTTAATGGTAAAAGACATTGTGCAAAGATATTATACATCTCCAAATGTATTTGTGAATAGCTATTTTATTTTCTAATAAAACTAAGTAAGACTCTCTACTAAAAGATTCAAGGCTGAATTTCGTACTGCATGTAACAAGGTAAAATATGCACTTAGATATGGGCATTTTGGTCTGGACAAAAGGAGCAATGAATTGAAAAACAAAACAAAGAAAACTAATGCTTAGAGGCTTCTGTCTTTTAATTCGTATATCTAATGTGCAATTTAAAATATAATCTCCACTGTAATACATGTTTGCTTTATTATATATTTGAGCCGTAATTTAGTAAAAATTTTAAAATGGTTATCTTTTTAGCAGCTGATGATTTTTTGAAAAAAACCTATTTACTTTGCTCTTTTACAAACTTTCTCTACCACAGGCATTTGAACTTGAGACCCTGGACTCAGTGTTCTGCCTTAGCAAATGACAAGGAGAAATCTGGCTTTGCTCTCTTAATGCCCTTAAAATAATGACTGGAAGCTGTTGATGACTGACTTCTCTGGCTGGGTACAGCCTGATTCCTATATTTGGAATGACAATGGTCTTGGGCTGGGTAGTGATTGTTTACTTCTTCATTCACCTTTCCTCAGAATTACTAAAATTGTCAGTGTTCCTTTAAAAATGCTACACATTTTAAGGAATTTAAAGCAAGATTTGAATCAAATGTAAATAAATCATATTATGTTCCCAGCTAAAGTAAACATATTCTGTTTTTGTTTTAGAAAATACTTTTATATAAATAGTAATGTCCTTAATATAATGATGACACCTCCTTTATTTGTCAAAGTTCTTTGTACTTCGTGGTCATGATTATTGATGTGATTATGGTTTTCTTGATTAGAATATAAGCTCTGCAAGGATAGAATTTTTAAAAATATGAACCAATATATTCTAAAAACCCAGTAGAGTGCCTGGCACATAGTAGGTACTCAATAAATGTTTGTTGAAATATTATTTCAAGGATAACTGAAACAAAGTCCACTACTTGAGTAATATAAATTAGTCAGTCTAGGCTAAGTTGTTCTGCTTCCAACAATCTACAAATCTTGGTAATTTAGTGTACAAAAGTTTATTTCTTGCTCCTTCAAAGTGTCATGGTTGACAAAGAGCTCTGCACATGCATTGATGGAGGCCCCACAATCTTGTAGCAGCACCATCTAGATAAGAGGTCTCTATTCAGACATCGTAGCAGGAAAAGAGAGATACTAAAAAATCATGCATAGGCTTTTCTGCTCTCATTTCTTTGGCCACAAGTAGTTATATGTTTTTACCTAGGTGCAAAGAGGTTGGGGAATGTTGGAGAGCAAATAGAATATTTGATTAAGGTTACTGTCTCTGTCACAATGTGGTCAGTAAACTAGTAACTGTTACCTGCAGTTCCTGCCCATAGCTCTTAGAACTGTTGTCAGACCTTTTGGTACAAATTTCTGTACATGAGAAGGACTTCATTCCCTGGGGGACCGTAAGGCAGGCTGCTATTTACATTACCCACTAGGGGAACCTGAAAATTCACAGTTGTGTCACATTGTTTAAGGTGGTAATTTAGAGTGTTTGAACAATTTTGATTGACAGTACCACATGGGCAAGTGGACTTTTACACGAGATAGTGGATCCTGTTGAAGGTTAAGAGAGTGGGTCTCAAAACTCGGTCCAGAACTGAATTCTGATAGATTATTCCTCTTTTGTTCAAGGGAGGTTTCTCCGTCTGCCTGAAAGTAGGGAGTTCAGAAGTAGGCTCCGCAGAATTCATTTCTAGTTATGGATCACTGTATTGGTTCTGCCAAGGATGCTACGGTTACTCTTCATGCTAAGATTATCAGTATAATTTACAAACAAAGTCAGTGCATTGAGGAAGAGATTATTCCTTCTGTATATTTTTCAGGAAAGATTTCTCGGAGGAGGTGATATCTGAGCTGACTTTTGAAAGTAGGTACATTCTATTTGGGGGCAGAGAATATCCCAGGGCAAAAGGGAACAATGTGACGTATAAGGGAAGAAGCCTGGCTAAAGTCAAGAAGGCATAAAAGTGCATGACATGTCTGGGAACTATGAGAAAACCAATAGGCTAGAAAATTGGGTTCTTGTGAGGAAAGTGGTGTAAAATAAACAGAGAGATGTGTGGTGGCTACAATAATGGTATCCAAAAATTCCAATAGACCCACTTTGTATAATCTCCTCTCAGATAGATTATACTTGACCATGTGATAGAAACTGAGGCTTGGTAATTGCTCATGCATGGGGCTTGCCTGCTTGGAGACTTGAAACCATTGAGGCTGAAGGAGTTCAGATCATCCTCCATGAAAGATGCCATGGATGAAGAGTGACCCAAGAAAGGAGAGAGAGTTCATGTGAAGACAGATCCCATGGACAGAGAAACAGTGAGGGGAAAGATCCCATGTAAAAAGCAAGACAGCATCCTTTGGGAGGAATCCAGCCCTGAAGACAAGCAGGCTGAGTGACCATGAGTGAACCCAGACAAGATCAGCCAGAATACCACCCAACCAATTTACAGAATTGTAAGAAAAAATAAACATTGTTGTTTTAAGCTATCATGTTTTGGGTTGGTTTCCTAGGCAGCAACAGATAACAGATACAGAAAGTAATTTTATTTATTCATTTGACAAAACTTTATTGGGTTTATTGAATATCTACTATGTGCCAAGCACTGTGCTAGATTGAGACCATAATTTGTAGTGCCTTGCATTACTTGGGAAAACACCATCTTCTCTTTTTCCTAACTCCAGCCATTACAAATTCTATTGCTATTGTTTTAATTCAGGGCTTCATCATGTCTTACCTACTGTAATAACATCCCAGTTGTTCTCCATTTCATTCCAGCCTTTTTGTTCTAAAACAAAAACCTGACCCATGTTATACTCTCGTTTAAAGTTCTTCAAAGGCTTATCTTAACCTTCAGATCAAATTTTAGACTCTTTTATATGCATCATCTAATGCCATTTATACTCTCTTGCACAATATTCCATAACTTGTGGTTTTCTAAATAAGCAATGGTTATTCCAGTATTGGAACCTATGCACACAGTTGTTGTCTTGCCCTGGAAGGACTTCTTTCATTTGTTTTCCTGGAAAAAGCTTATACATACTTCAGAAAAAAATGAATATATTTTTCTTCAATAATACCAGGTGGAATTGATGATTCTCTTTTGCATATTAGGCTTCCACTATCCATTTCACGTTACCCTAGTATCATAACACTTGTCACATTATGTTGATACGCTATTTCCCTTTTAGATTGTGAGATTATTGAGGGTTAGGGATTCTTTTTCTGTAGTAAGAATGTTTATGCCTGGTACATAGTAGATACTCTATAAATATTTCTTGAGCAATGCATTTATCTGTAGGCCACAAGAAAATTAATTCAGGCATCAGTGTGAAAAAGGGAGGAAAAGAACATAAATTTGTCCTTTTCTTAAACCATTTAATGTAACCAGTTCAATGGTCAAGGTGAAACACGAGGATGGTTAGAACTAAGGCAGCAGGAATATGGAGGAGGGGACTCACCTAAAAGACCTATCAGAAGTAGAATGGACATGACATGGTGGAAATCTTCCAAATATGGAAGAAGAGGGAAAGTGAGCAATTAAAAAAGATTTTGTGATATCTAGTTGGGAAAAATGGGTAGATGGTGATGCCATTAACTCATATAAAAAAAAAAATCAGACGAACAGGTTTAGAGAAGAGGAAAAAAGGAGTAGGAAGGAAATATTAACAATCATGAGCATACTGCCTGTTTAGAATGGATTTCAAAGATTTAGCAGTTCTCTCTGGTAAGGGAAACTAACTGTTCATAATAATGAGGTGACTCTTTTAGCAGAGAGCTAGGAATAATTGTGGCACTAGAAAACTCCCATGAAATGTGACCTGGATGGACTAGTCCTCGGAAATGTAAATTAAAGGAAAATGAACCTAGCTCGGTAAATTATATGCTGCATAATCTTTAAACTTCTCTCAGGATGCATTTGATACACAAACAGCTGTGTTTTTATGGTACAGCTTACAATTGCAATTTCTTTAAGAAAATTATGTACCTACATAGGCAGTAGTATAACATCACATTTTAGTGATGCTATAACTAAGGTAATTATTATCATATAGAATAACAATGGTCACTGACTGACTTAACTGGAAGTGAAGTTGGTAGCTCCCACCATAGCAATGGCATCATAGAAATGATTCATCTGAGATTTTATCCATACATTACAAGCATGCAAAATAATCTTGTCTTTGATTCTTCTTTAATCATGTATTGTCCAATAACAATTGTCCAACAGCTAGTATGCCAAAGTGATTCCCTTTTCCTCTGACTTGAAGTCTTAATGTTCCTGACAAGACTTCATTTCTGTGTTTCTTACATCATCAGGGTCATTGATCAAGAACTTCAAGTAATATGTTGCCTATGACAATACCCTCTCTTCATGCTAGTTGGTCTGGGTAAGTTGGCCTTCCTTTTTTGATTTTTCTCAGTGATAAATTAGGATAAAAATGAATTCATGAGATAGAACTTGCTGGAGAAGGGAGTTGAGAAATGAAGCCATATATTATTTCTTTAGAGTATTCCTTAATAAAATGAAGAGACAAAATCAAATGTTGTGGGATATTAACAAATAACAGAAAATCAACACTTCAAAGCCTTGAGTAGTTAGTGTAGCAAAGAAATACTTGATGCATCTGCAAAGCAGAAATTAAATAGGGCAATGGAGGGGATCAAGGCAAACACTGAAGAAGCTGAACCAAACTTGGAGTCTGGATTTTACCAAGACTCTCAACTGTATTGCTTTATAAACAAAAAAGAGATCAGAAATAGATTTTCATGTAGTCTGAAATATATACAAGCAGTAATATGTTGATAATTGCTATTTATAGTATTTATCATTGTTTTGCTTAAAGTATAACAAGTCAAATGACATAGCAGAGCCTCACAATAGATTTATTCCCCCTCTTCTAGTCACTATTGCAGAGTGTGTGGTTAATGATATTCTGATATCTACAATGGGTTAATACTACACTGAATTCTGTAGGCCAAGGGAGTTAGCTCCCAGAGGACAAGAATGTCATCACCCAAATATAGCACTTACACAGTACCACACATAATCCTGATGTGGCTAGAAGTCTGTGCCTTAACCTAGGAGAGTGCACCTGCCCCCGTCCTTCCTTCCTGCAGAGACTGCACTTGGGATATTATACACCACAATCTCCTTCTACTATGTCAGCAAGATGGAGCAGATCCTGTAACTGGAGCCTGCGCTGATGCTTGTGGTAACTCAGGAACGTATAACATCCACTTTCTTTGTAATTCGGGCAGTGCTATCTTGGAGGCTGCTTGATAAGTTAGGTGATAGTGAAATTAAGTCCTTTAGGCAATACATGTGCATTTGTCAGTTTGTTGTGAAGCTGAGTTTAGTTGCAAGGTGAGTAGTTCTGCCTGTGCAATTGCCAGCAAGTTAAATCAAGACAGAAATCTATTCCTTAAAGGAATTGCTTTTATTAAAGGAAGAATGTCATTGGCTGTGATGGATACAGATACTATATTTCCAAAGAATGGCAAAGAGCATAACGCTCTTAACAGAGCTGATGCTTATGAAATTTTTTTATTTGATTTTAGCCACAATATAACTTTATGATTTTGCTGTTTTGACTTTTTCTAATTTAATTAACTCAGTTTAGAATGTATTTTCCAAGAGTAGCCATGAGTTGATCATTATAGTTTGATGATTGATTCATTTTTCAATTTGTTCTATTTTTGTGAATGGTTAAATATTTCAATTAATAAAATATTGAAAAAAAGTCTCCTAACTCGATTTTTCAATAGCCAATGAATGGTCTTCTGATGCTGCAAATTCAGATTTCAAATTATAGCTTTTCTGTATTATGAAATCTCTAGGTGGGTACTAAATTTTCACTGTATTTCCACTTTACTGTCTACTTGTCCACACTTATCACTTTTTTGATCCTTTAGTTAATTCAGTCCTTAATACATTTAAGGAAGAAAGGAGAACTGATTTAATGAATGCATGGTACTGACCGGGACCTTTAAGATTATGATGAGTAAAATTTAGTTTTTACTTTTAAGGAATATATTATTTGAAGATGGATTTATACCACACATCAGACTTTGATAAGTATTTTAATAAATACTTATTGCTCTGTGAGAGTTAATTCCAGCATGCCTGGAGTTAGCCTGAGCTCTTTTGCTTAGATCTCTGGAAGATACTGACACCTAGCCAATTAAGAGTTTTACTCTGTAATCATGGGTCTGAGGGTCTATGTTTATCCCTTGGCAGAGAAAAATCAAAGAAAATAGAATTTCAGAAACCATGAAAGGAGGGAACTCATCAACATATTAAATATAGAGTTCAAAAAGAATGAGTATCATGAAAATATTTTTAATTTTTTTAAACCAGAAGGGCAACCTTCTGAAGAGAGGTTTCAGTTCAGGAAGGAATGGGAATGGAAATTTGGTGGAGAAAGAGAAAGGGAGAAATAGGTTAGAGCTTGAAGAGGAAGAGGGTTGATAGAAAATTTGTTTAGGTGAAGAACTAAAATAATGCCTTGAGGCTTAAGAGAAAGATCTATTGGAGGGGGCAAGCTGAAATGCAAACATGAGAATAATTGATGGGCAATGCCATGGACAAGGGGATGAAGATAAAATCAAGAGGTGCTGCTTTTTTTGTGAAAGAAGAGAAAGAAAAGTATTAGTTGTGTACAAAATAGAGCATGTATTTTATGGGCCAGACTGTTTGTAATCTTAGGATAAGCATTTTACCATTTTAAAATGAGTAGCACAGGCCGGGTGCAGTGGTTCATGCCTGTAATACTAGTGTTCTGGGAGGCCAAAGCAGGAGAATTGTTTGAGCTTGGGAGTTCAAGATAAGCCTGAGCAAGAGTGAGACCCCGTCTCTACTAAAAAAATAGGAATAAATTAGCTGGTCATGATGGCGCATACCTGTAGTCCCAGCTACCTGGGAGGCTGAGGCAGTAGGATTGCTTGAACCCAGGAGTTTGAGGTTGCTGTGAGCTAGGCTGATGCCATGGCACTCTAGCCTGGGCAACAGAGTCAGACTCTGTCTCAAAAATAAATAAATAAAATAAAATAAAATAAAATAAAATGAATAGCACATAGCTTGTAGGTACACTGTATTAAAGCATAATATGTGGAAAGGGTATGAGTTGTTCTGGAGTTAAAAATTCTCACCAATCTTTGCTTATATATATATTTATACCTTCACAGCAGTAAGTATTTTCTCATGGACTCAGACTTTGCTTTGGCCATCTTGCTTTGTTCTCCTAAGTATTTTCTACTAAATGCTTTTCAGAGCCTCAATACCTTCTGTCTCTATGTATGAATGTACTGAGATGCAATACTAGGATCAGGGACATGTTTTTAACAAATACTTCCACTGAAGTTGATAGGTCTCCATACTGACTCAGTCTGTATTATAATATTTTCTTTAACCTGTTCCTTAAATTAACTGATTCTTCTAAACTTAATCTTGACTATTACATTTATTAATTTTCCTTTTAAAAATTTGTGGCCTAGTATTTTGCACATAAAAGTTTAATTAGCTTCTTTACATATACTAGAGCACTTATAATTCCAACCAAAATGGAGTAATAGGGCCTAGATAGATCCTCCTTCTTGAAACAACTAAAAATGGGCAAATTGTGAGGAACTATAAATTTTGTCACTGGATAAAAGGAAATGAAGAACAATGATCCATGAAAGAAGAAAAAAATGAAATGAGTCTTATGATTGCTCCAGGTTTTTTTGCCTTGAGAGAGTTTCCAGGCCATGATGCAGGGAGGAGGAATTCAGGCAGACTCTGGCAGACTCCCTGAGTTAGGGACACAGAGCTGAGTGTCCAGAGAGATCAAGGAGGATAGAATTCACAAGGCAGAGTACTGGAAAGGAAAGATCTGTGCAGAGAGAACTCTGAAGATCTTCAGATGATCTCCCTTGAGTAGACAGATGGATACTGATCAGTACATGTGTGTTAGGAGACTAGCTGAGTATGGTGAAAGAACTACCCAAAATATTAGAGGTGCCCAATACTCACACATATCTATTAGCACCAGACAGTTTGGAAAACCTTATGATTTATGGAGCATTGGGTAGACTACATAGAGGTGCCTTGTAAATTGGGAATAATTAGCTCCAGACTGAACTCTACTCTTGCTTAGTAAATTCTAAAGTAAGATGTGAAGGGATCAAACTGCTTCCAACAATTTACAACTTGTGTCCCAGAATAAAAACTCAAGAATATGTACAGGAATACAAAAATACCCAGGACCTAACAAGGTAAAATTTATAATGTCTAGTATTCAATAAAAAATTACAAGTCCTGTAAAGAAACAAGAAAATATGAGCAATAATGAAGAGATAACTCAATCAATCAAAACCAACCTGGAACTGACACAGATACTAGAATTATCAGGCAAGAACATTAAGGTAGTTGTTATAACTGTATGCTATTTGTTCAAAAAGTTAAGTTGAGATGTGGAAGATATAAAAAGACCTAAATTGAGCTTATAGAGATGAAAAGAACAATCTGTGAAGTGTAAAATACTCTGGATAGGATTAATGGCAAATTAGACATTTCAAAATAAAAGATCAGTGAACTTGAATCCAGAGCAATGGAAACTATGCAAAAAGAAAAACAGAGAGGAGAGAGAATTGAAACAAAATTAAACTTAAAAGAGCATTAGTGAGCTGTGCAACAAATTCAGGTGGCCTAATGTAAGTGTAATTGGAGTCCCCTAAGGAAAGGACAAAATTAGGGACAGAAAAATATTTGGAGAAATAATGATCACATTTTTTTCAAATTTAATTGAATGAAAATTTTCCAAATTTGATGCTATTGTCTCATAGATCTCTGCCCACAGATCCAAGAAACTGACAAACTCCAAATTTGTTTTTTTTTCCTAGCATTTTGACCTAGATGTGGTTTTTGTTTGTATTTTTCTTTCTGGAGATTTGCTGAGCTTCATATATACATTTATGTTTTTCTTCAAATTTGGGGAATTTGTGGCCATTATTTCTTCAAAATTTCCCCCCATTTTCTCTCTTCTAGAATTTTGATTACACTATGTTAGGCCATTTTATATTGTCTCAAAGATCTCTGAGGTTATGTGCATTTTTTTCCCAGCTTCTCTATCTTTCTTTTGATTTTTGTTTTTTCCCCTTTGATTAATTGTATTGATCTATATGAAAGTTTAGTAATTTCTTCCTCCTCCTATCTCCAGTCTAAATTTGGTCCATCTAGTGCATATTTCATTTCATGTTTTGTAATTTTTATTTCTACCATTTCCATTTGGTTCATTTTTTTTATAGTTTCCATTTCTTTGTTGGTATTATCTACTTGTTGGTGCATTCATTATGACTATCTTTTCATTTAAGTCCTTGACCATATGCATTCTAAAGAACTTAAAGTCCTCATCTAGAAATACAATATTTGGGTTACTCTCAAGTTTGATTTACATTTACTATTCTTTTTTCTTTGGTCAAGTGTCATAACCTTGGGGATCTTCATATATCCAGTAATTTTTATTATCTAAAGATAGTGCTCACTACATTGTTTAGAGTCTGGGTCACTTGTTGTTTTAATTTTCTTTAATGAATATTTCTTTTTGTTCTGTCACACAATAAGTTTACTAATGGGTCAATCTTCTCCTTTTGAGGGTCATTTTTAAGTCTAGTTCAGGCAGCTCCAAAGCAGTCTCTACACAAGTAATAAAGTGACTGTACTCCAAGGCATGCTCTTTCTGTATCTTATGTACCCTAACACTGGGAGACTTCCAGGATTTCCATTTAGCTCACAACTCCCTAGCATATCTTACAGCTTAATAATTAGTCAAAGACTGAAGGAGACCCCCCCTGCAGATTTTTGGTGTGCCTTCTCTGTGCAGTTCTCCTCTCTGTAGTATACTACTCTGAAAAATTCTGCTACCTCAGCAACCCAAACTCTTATCTTTCCTTCCTCAGAATTTTTTTTTTTGAAAATTGGGTTGATCTTAGAGCTTATCTCATATGTTTCTCTCCTCTCAGGGGTCACAGTTTTTTATATGTTTTGTTCAATAATTGATAAGTATCAACTCTTATATTTTAAAATTTTTATTGTTGTTTATAATGGCTGTGTTACTCTGGCACACGTTAATCCATAATGACTGGAGATGGAAATCCTGCTTAATTTAGCTTTCGTATTTAGGCCTATTACTGTAAGTTTTAAGTTATGAGATATATAGCAAGTTTTGTTTTTTTTTCCTATAGATATCCAACTAAGCCAGCATCATTTATTTAAAAGACAATCCTTCAGCACTGAATTATAACAGAGCCTTTACACACTACCTTTTTTAAAAAACTGATACTAAATATCTTAAAATATAATATCATTTAAATACAACCTTTTCCTCCAGGTGTTTATTACAAGAATGCAAAATCTTCACTTTGGAAATAAATCAAGTTCTTTCTATAATACTTACCCTTTTTGAAGAGACAAATTAATAGTTATACTACTGCTGATAACAACAAGAACCACAAAAAGATTCATTGATCTTCTTATTGTCTCCTGTCAGTTACTGTGGGGACCTGTTCCTACAGAAGGCCTCCCAATGAATCAGGCCTCTTGATATTCATAGCCTCTTAAGTCCTCTCCCTTATAGTATATGGGCCTGCCATATACTAACTAATATAACTAATATAATGCAGTGAAAAAACATGAGTTCTGAGGCTGGACCATAAGAGGTTTTGCCTCTTCCACATTTTGTTGGAATGCATGCTTTGGGGAAAGCCATCCATCATATAAGAAATCCACCATTCTGAGACTGTCATATTGTAAGATTCTCATATTTCCATGTAGAGAGGGTGAGAGGAAGACAGAAAGGGAGGAAGGGAGAGAGGGGGGAATGAAGGAAGGGGAGGAGAAAAGAGAAACCTGGACAGGGCCAGTCCCCAGATGTTCCTGGCATATCAACTGGGGTGGCAGACAGATGCATGAAGGAGCCATATTGAGCTGGTCCAGTTGGGGCTTCTGCCCTAGCTACCATCTGACTGCAAGCACTTAGGAAACCCAGTAAGAACTTCCTCTCTAAGCCCCTTCATCTCGTGGAACCATGAAATATAACCAAAAATTATTCTTTGAAGCTATTAAGTTTACGGGTAATTTGTTGAGCAGCCACAGATAACCAGACAATTACAATAATGACTGTCGCAATTGAAATAAGCTGTTTACGTCTTGAAATAAACTGTTTATGTGTAAATGATTGTTTCTTTCAATGAGCTTTTGTCTTCTCCAAAATGTAGAGACAGACTCTACAAATTATTTTCCTGTTAAAGAGTTGTCATTATTTTAAAATTTTGAAATGACATTTAATTGTGCTCAATGCTTATCAGGATGCCTCACATAATCTTGAGGTTGAAATGACCTGCTGTTTCAGTTAAAATTACTAAATAGGTTTACCCATGATTTTATTATAGAACCTAAAGTCTTCCTTTTATTGGGCTGGTGTAAAGCAAATTCCAGGGTTTGACTTGAAGAATCAGATGATTGCTCATTTTTTTCTGATGATTTTCTTTCTATTTATATACAGATTTTTAAAATCAATAATATGTTGTTATCCATGCTTGACTGTGCCAGAAAAGACCAATGAAAGTGTTAACTTCTAATTGTACCTTTTGAAGGCTATTGATTCGTGGCTATGGTTACCATTTTAAGAATCTCTTTCCACTGGGTACTCACTTGCTTATCCATGCCTCATTGAAAGACTATTTCTCTGTTCAAATAGAGCCTAATTCTATTGATTTTTATGTGGAAGGTTTGTCTGCCTGCTGAGGGTGTTTGCAGGAACCTCTCACTAGTCATGTTTTGTATTTTGAAGTTTTGATTCAGTATGTTCCAACCAGTGTTTCCTACTTTTCCTTGCCTTACTCTTTCATGTTGTTACCAGGTAAGATCTACTTAAATATTCTTTTATTACACGTGTGCCTGATATGTTCTAAACAGCTGAGCAGAATTATTTATTTTATTCTGGTAAAGTGGCTTTGTTGTATAATGTTGTTACTGGTGATTATGGTATTTTTAAAATGTTTCTATCAGTCATCACCTCAACTCTAAAAAAATGAAAAATGTGATAAAAATATGTTTTCTTTAATAAATGTTCCTAGTACATATAAGTTTTAAAAATTTTTTAATTTCAGCATATTATGAGGGTACAAATGTTTAGGTTACATATATTGCCTTTGCCCCACCCAAGTCAGAGCTTCAAGCATGTCCATCCCCCAGATGGTGCACACCACACCCATTAGGTATGTATATACCCATCTCTTCCTCCTCACTCCCATCTGTCCAACACTTGATGAATGTTATTAGTACATGTGCACTTGAGTGTTGGCTACTTAATACCAATTTGATGGTGAGTACCTGTGGTGCTTGTTTTTCCATTCTTGTGATACTTCACTTAGTAGAAAGTAGTGTATAATAACATGTGAAACAAAAAAGATTTTGACTTATGTGGTTTATAATTTCTCCCTTCTACTTTTAAATTATGGCAGGCACTAGCTTAGTAAGCAAACTAGAGATTAAGGCCCAGCTAAAAGATGCACACTATTCACTGTCCATTGAATAGAATATTTTTTATGCATAATATGAATTCTTAGGCTGGATTTCATTTGTGCTCTTATATAATGAGAAACCTGAAGACATTGCATTTACTTAGAAACCTAAAATGCTATTTTGTAGCTGAGCAAGTGGTCAATTAACAAATGAACAAGTCTCCCAAAAATGTGAAAGAGAAAAAAGGAAGTAGTTGACAATACTCTTTCTGTTTTGTGGGCGGGTGGAAAACACCCTCCTTCATTCAAAATAGGAAATCGAATGTCATGCAGGATGTGGGTGAGATGAGATGGCAAAGGGAACTCCAAGAGACTGTTTTCAGATATATTTTTAAAACAATGTTATTGTTGTAGATCAAATGCTAAACTGGGTGTCAAATAACCAATGGTTTATTATTGGCTTCTGCACTCCTGCATGTGTTTATGTAGAATCATTCACCCAGAAAAGTCTCATCAATTATTAACCTGGAATCCTCTTCATTATACCCACTGGAGATAGATGGGATTTATTCTTCTCCTCATTGTATAGGTGAGGAAAGTTGAAGCAGAGAGGGAGGGCTACTTTTCATAGTCACACAACAGTAACGTAGCCAGGAAGAGTTCACTAAGTCTCCTCATTCAAACACTGAACATGAACAAATACAGACTTCATGTTTAGGCAATATTTAATAAATACTTAGAAATCAATCAGTGGACAGTCCCAGCGAGTACAACAATCCATTTGTTTACTATTTTTACTTGTCCATTTTTGATTGCTAACTATACCCCTCAAAGCATATCTTTTTTGTGTACTGAGTGATTCCAAGAAGGAGATAAGTAAAGACAGCCCGGAGTCTCCATGTTTGACTCATGCTGGTGTTCATCCTCTTTGGGTCTTTCTATGCCCTCTCCTTTCCTATTATCCACCATGGAGTTTCACTACCTACCACTCTGGGATTAAGAAGGCACAGGTGAGCATCATTCCCTTCTTGCTCTGTATCCTCAGAGCCTCTGAGACCTTTGCCCAAAGTTATTATGCTTCCTTTGTGGTAAATGATAAGATTTTTCAGTGGTTTTATCTTTTTGTGATTACTCAGATTTCCAATAAAGTAAAACATTCTCAGGTGCAATGCTTTTATGCTGCTGCCAGTAGGTAACGGAAGCCAGGAGGTGGATTCCATCCTAGAGGCACTCAGTGGAATGCATACCTTGTACTTGGCTGATACCAATCAATGAGGCTTTAGTTTCAATGTGACACAGTTGTTTCAGAATTCACCTTGGGTTTAATGTTCCTGGAGCTTTATTCAAAAAACCAAATTCAAGTATCTGAAATGGTATCTGGGTACTTATATAGGTAGTCATATTAAAGAAAAAAAAGATGGCAACTAGATTGTTCTAGAAAACTGAATGGGAAAAATGCCTAGTTCTACTTCTGTATATTTGTTTAATTAAGTTGTCTTGGTTTAAGACAGATATGTTTTTTGGGGTTTATAAAATAGGCAAAAGAAACCCCACGGTACTTAATCAACTACAACAACTTTACTGTAGGAATCAGTGTTTTTGGTCAAGGATAACTCTAGGTAATGTAGAAGTTGCATTTTAGATCTTTGCATGAGGTCATTGGGAATAAGTAATATGAAAAATACCAAGTAGAAAATTAAAATCTTGATTGCAATATTTTTGAGTAGTGAGTGACTCGAAGTTCCTTGGTCTGCAATGTTTAAAAGAGTTACTATTTATTTAAAAATTTTTGTGAAGAATTTACATCCACTGTGATAGCTAAAATATTTTAAATTATAACTTATAGTTTTCATATATTAATATTTTGGTACAGACTTCTAATCTTAGTGAGAGGGACACATGAAATGGCTTTCTTTATGGTTTGTGCCCTAGTTACTAAACTTTTGGTAGTTATCTGACACCAAATATCCCATAGGTCAGACTTTTAACACCTCGATTATTTACTCCAAATGACTGGCTAGAACTGCTCATGGATTTTTCTCTCATGAGCCCGCAGTTTTAGTGTCCTTGAAGATAATAATAATCATAATAATAATAGGAGACACAAAAAGGACAAGATTCTTGAAATGGCCTCTCGGTTTCTTGAAACAGATTCTTTGTTTCTCAAAGTGGATTGATTAGCAATAGGAGGATATTATTCCTATCCCTATTTATGATGTGAAATTTCTCAGTGTCCTGTATGTCCTTTGGGAAGAATAGGACACAGGAGTGTGTTCTAATACATACTTCCCCTGAAGCATGTTTGATGACTCATTTATGTGGCTTTGGGGACTGGCAAGTGGGTATAGTAGTGACTGATTTCTTGTCTGTTCCTATGACATGGTGGCCAGAGTGGTAGAAGCGTATTGCTGTAGAGGCGTGATACAAAGGGCTGCCGGCTTATCCTTCTTAAAACACCACTTTTATTTTCTCATTCTCTGTCTTTTATATCTATAATGGCCCTTCAGTGCCTGTTGGATGAAATGAAATTCTGTAACCTGGCACTGATATAATGTGATATAGTAAATGAGAGTATATAATTTGAAGTCCCCTTTGTGGTCATATAACGGTTTGATCGCTCATAGCTTGAGTGACCTGGGATAATTGCTTAACCCTCTGTTTCTCATTTTGCTCATCATGAAAGTGGAAATTGTAATCTTAAACTAAGAGGACTGTCATGAAGATCAAATATGTGCCAAGTACGTATCATACTGCTTGACACAAATAGGTCTTTAATAAATGGTAGCTATTTTTTGGAATCATTATTGCTATTACCACAGTATTGTAAGAGGGATGTTAAATTAGCAAAATTCATGAGATTTAATCAAAAAACGTCTTTATACTTGCTTTCCATTTTCATTTTAGAATTTACTTAGTGATGAAACTCCTCCAGCCTCTTTTTGAAACATAGATAGTACTGTGAATTTTCTGGTCACTGTTAGTAATTACAAGGTGTTATGTTCACTTCAAGTCACAAAACATAATATCAATTTTAAAGTGTATAGGTCACGAAGTAATCACATTTTGAACTTGATTTAAAGTTAAATATTTTCTCCTCCTCCCACTTAGGTGTGATGCAAGAGAGAAAACTTTGGTTCGAGAAGGAGGCAAATGGAAGAACACTGCATTAGAAATTTCTCATCATAAACGAGCACATGAAAAATACCCTTCTGTTGCTAATGAATCCACTTTTAGAAAGTAAGCTACGAGAGAATCTCCTCCAGAAAACCAAGAGCCATTTCTTCTCCCTTTTCTCCCTGTCTTTTAAATCAAGGTTTGTTATCCCTACTGGTTGAAGGTGGGAAAAGAGCAGGAAAGGTGTTATGTGCTGGTCTTGCTGTAAAATGGCTTTCTATATCCCACCTAAAAGATGTCAACCTGCCTCCTTCCCTCTTGAGTGCTCGTAAAAGGCTCTCTCTGAGAACACTTGAATTTACTTCCAGTGACAAGGGCAATATATTTTTCTCCAGCTGCTTTTCCCAACACTGCTCTTGGCTTTTTCCTGTTTTCTAGGAGGTCTTCTAGGGAAGAATTTAAAGTGGCTTCAGGCTAGCTATTGCTCCTGTGTGAAATACTAATATGTCTTTTTCCCTGAAAAATGCTGGAACTCTAGGCAGATCTTGATGAATGTGCTATTTCTCTTTTTCTCTGCTGCTCAAGCAGCCAGGGAGCCCATTGTTGCCTCGGAGAATTTCCGGGCGGGAGTCAAATGCCAGGCCACCCTGTGCCCCAGCCTTCTGGAGACACTCAAGACCCTTTCTGAATATCCCTGCTGAAGCTCTTCTCAGGAGGCTTACAGGGAAGGGTCTATACCCCACCTACCACTGGCTCGCTCCAACAACAACCTTTCAACGCATCTTCTCCTCACCCACATTCTCTGGACACTGCTAAATCCCCTTTGTGGCTGAGGGATCTTTAAAATCACCAAACAAGTTTTTGGTCATTTGTTTGAACATTTGGATTTTGGTGGGTATTGGAATATCTTGTATTAGATTTCTATTGTATCTTGCTGCCTCAGTGAAAACACCCAATAATATGTCATTTTTCAGAACTATATTTTATAACTCTTTAAAAATCTTCTGCTGTGGTCAGTTCACCATCTTTCTCTTAGTTATACTTTGTGATTTTCTTCTTCATGTCTTTGCTTAGGCTGATCTCTCTGTCTTGACTTTCTGAATATTCTCTTATCTCTGCCTTGTTCCTTGCCTTAAATTATTACCATTTTTTGTCCAACTCATATCTTCTTGTGCAACTTAATTTAGAAAACTAGTTTATATGGCAGAGTTATCCTTCCTACATACCATTTGCATTTTAACTCAAAAGAGTGGGCAATAGGGGAATGACAGGTGCCTTGGGAGAACTGGTGGATGACATTGCAAACTCTTCAGACCACACTAGTCAGCTGCCTCCTCCGCTAGTGCCAAAGGCTGGCTTTGCCAGTTCCCCGCCTACACGGGGCTACATCAAAAATAACTATTTATTTCTGTAGCCCTAGCTATAATACTTCAAGAGGAACCACAATTAAGAGAGATGTTGGTTGGTTTTCTATCAATTATTGTTATTATACATTTGTTGAAATAATCCTCATCTAACTGGATATCACAACCTTACAGAGTTAGGGTTGGGTTCAAGGTTGAATAACATATGATCTTGTAATTATTTTTGCTTAGGGAATGAGAAGAGACTTGATCAATTGGTTGAATCAGCAGCAGAAAATGGAAATCTGCCTCCTTTACTCAGAAATGACAGAGAGAGAGTGTGAACATTTTGTACCTTTTAACAAGAAAGTAAGTGAAAGGAAACTACATATCTGTACTGTAATGAGAAATGAGGGCTGTGACAAACTTGAAGTCAAAGGTATTTCTTTAACTTTGAAATAGTTTGATTGATAAAAGTATTTTATTTAAATTTATTTTTTGTTGACATTGTAAACAAAGGAAATGAAAGGATAGAGCTGATGCATAGTAATTTGTAGTACTTATTTTGGTAAAATATATTTAGGCTTTTGAAAATAATTATTCTATAAGTATATAGATTACATTTATTTCTTAGCATATAGAAGCAAAATCACTGGGAAATCAAATTTTACAGTTTGTAACAAAATAATAAATGTATAATGAAATAATACATTTCAAGAACATTTGTGTATAGACTGAATTTCAGTAGGGTTGAAGCATGAAAGGCTGTCAAGTAAATTTAGTAGCATTCAAATTCTGTCTATTTAATAATAAACAAATATTTTTGAAAGGCCATTAGTGTTGTTTTAAACATAAAAAGGAAAAAAAATGTATCAAATGCCTAGAGGCAGACACTTTCCAATTTTTATCTTCTTTTGCTTTCATTTCAAGCTTTTTTTCCTGTTTCAGGAGTCTTCCACTGTCAAGTCTTCTTGATTGAATCCCAGTGGATCAGGTTAAACTGTTTCATAATTAATAATTTCTGTTGTTCCAACATGTGATGCTACAAACTGAGCACTAGCTATTACCTGGTGTAAGAAAAAAATGAGGTATAAAATGAATGAATTCCTGTTATGTTAGCAAAATTATTATTCAGAACATTAACTTTATATCTAGAAATCTGTCTTGATCACTTATATAAAATTCAGAACTCTGAATTTCATACAGAGATGTGAAATTAAAAATTGTATATTTTAACCTATGTGGCTCAGATAACAACCATTTAGAAAGAAGCAAAAATTAAAAATCTATGATTTTTTTTAAGAAAAGGAAAAATAACAAAGAAAAAGAACAAGAATAAAGCATATCTCAGTGGCATGTCAACTGGTATAATGAGTAACCAAGGAAAGCTATAAAACTTACCAGTAAGTCATTCAATCATAGGCTCTCGGAGAGAGAAGGGCTCTCAAGAAAGAGGTCATATAAGCTAGTTCTTTGCCCTAGAGAAATAGGCTATTTCAGCCTCTTTCAATTCTGGCCCTCTGGCTACTCTTAGAGACTTCAACATGGATTATACAGGTTTTTAGGTCAACAACAATTTATTGAGTTCCTACTATGTGGCAAAGACTAAGAATAGGAGCAGGATCAAAAAAATTAATTAAACCTGTCCCCTTATCTGAGGAGTTTAAAACAGTATGAAGTCAAACACATAGGCAGATAATTACAGTGATGTCATATTAATAGCTTAGTCAAGTATGCAATAATTTCTGGGATTAAAAAAATTCGTTCTTTCGGTGTCATTTAAACTTGTGACTTCTTATGTTATGTTCTAGGGGAAAAAAAGTGAAAAAGCTCTATCAAATGACAAAAAGGGAGAGAATGTAGTAGGTGGGTATGGTATGTCTACAGAATGCCCATTTTAGATATTTAAAAGATTTCTAAGAAAAAATAATGACATAAAGGAAAAGGGGAGAAACAATGGTGTGTGAGAAAAAGAATAGCTGACCAGTAAATAATAAATAAAACTTTTTTTATTTCTTTATTAAAACATAACATAAATACAGAAAAGTGCCCCGATACGATCTATAAACTTTTTACAAAGTAAACACACTCTAGTAACCACCACCTAGAATAAGAAATAGAACATTCCCAGCACTATAGCAGCTCTTTTTGTTCTTCTTTCCAGTTATCATACAACATCAAATGTAACTGCTATTTGATTTTTAGCTCCAAAGGTTAGTTTTGCCTGCGTTTGAACTTTAAATAAGTAGAATCATCTGGTCTCTTTCATTTTAAGTTTTCTCTATTATTTGTCCATATCCTTGTGGGTAACAGTAATCCACTGCATAAATATATCACAAATTATTTTTCCATGCTAAATACATTTAGGTTATTTCTATCTTTAGGCTATTACACATAACATTTAATAAACATTCCTGTGTGTCATTTGGTCCATATATATAAGAATTTATTTTAGCTATAGGAATAATGTAATAATGTGTCATAGGCAATGCTTTAGTGGATACTGTCACTAAGTTTTCTAAAGTGTTTGTACCAATTTACTCCCCTACCAACACTACATGAGAATTCCAGTTGCTCCACATTCTTGGAAACACTCAATGTTGTCAGTCCTTTCCATTTTAGCCATTTTTGTGAGAAGGCAGTGGTAGCTCACTGGAGTTAACTTGCAATTCACTGAAAATAGTTATAAGTTGGTCACCTTCTCATATGCACACTGCTAATTCACATATTGTCTTTTGCTAAGTGTTTTTTCAAGTCTTTTGTCTCTTTTTAAAAACAGAGTTATCTGTCTTTTCTTATTATAAGAGTTTTTTATGCATTGCCTACAAGTCCTAGTTCATGTATATGTATTGCAAATGCCTTCTCCCCTAGATACTTTGTAATTTCACTTTTTAATTTTTTAAATAAGGTCTTAATTATAATGCAGTTCAAATTATCAAGCTTTTCTTTTTGGGTTAGTGCTTTCGATGGTTAGTGTTCTATTTAAGAAATCTGCCTATTCTGAGATTGTGAAGATTTTTTATATGTTATCTTCTAAAAGCTTTACTGTTTGACCTATCACAGTTAGTTCTATGATCCATCTGAGTTGATTTTTATGTGTTATGTAAGGTAGGGTTTAATTTTTTTTTTCAAAATGGATAACTGATTGATTAAGCATCATTTATTTTGCAGACCTTGTTTTATTGCAGTAGTAATTTTGCCTTAAATTAGGTGATTATGTGTATGTGGATCTAAAGCTAGGCATTTTCTTCTGTTTCACTGGTGTTTTTGCCTGTCACATCCTACATTGTTTTGATTACTAAAGCCTCATGATTAGCCTTAACATCTAATAGTATATGTGCTTTAACTTAGTTCTTCTTTAATTGCCCTTGCTATTCTTAGTCCTTTAAATTTCCACACATCATTCAGAATTAACTTGCCGATTTCCACAAAAATCCTAACAGGATTGTGTTAAATCTAGAGATCAATTTGGGAGAGCCAACATCTTTACAATATTGAGTCTTCCAGTCCTTATATACAGTACCTCTTTTCCTTTTTTGATGTTATGATAAATGGTATTGAAAAATTATCTTTAATGCTCATTGCTGGTATATACACATACAATTTATTTTTATGTGTTGACTTTTTATCCAGGGACCTTGCTAAATTCACTTAGTTCTAATAGCTTATCAGTAGACTTTATTATATTCTCTAGGTACATAATTGTATCAAGCACAAATAATGATGGTGTTATTTATTGCTTTTCAATCTTTAAGTCTTTTATTACCTTTTCTTCCTTTATTGCCCTGGTTAGGACCTGTAGTACAATGTTGAAGAAAAGTGGTGATAGTAGCTATTGTTTCCTTGTTTGAATCTCAGGGGAAAAATCTTTTACCATATTACAATTAAGTTTGATATTTGCTGTGGTTTTTTTTTTTTGGTAGGTATATTATATTGGAGTTAGAAGTTTTCTTCTATTTCTAGCTTGTTTAAAGTTTTAAACATGAATGGATATTGAATTTTATTAAAATTTATTTGCATCTATTAGTTGATAAGATTTGCCCCTTTATTCTGCTATTATTTGATTTTGAATATTAAACACACTCTGCACTCCTGAGATAAACTTAGTTGTGATATGTTATTCTTTTGCTTTTATTAATGAGAGCAATTGGCCTATAATTTTTCATCATGTTATGGTATTAGTTGATGCTAGCCATTTAAAACAAGTTGAAAAGTCTTTGCTTTTTTTCCTATTCTCTGGAGTTAGTTTCTGTAAGATAGATACTATTTTTCTTAAATATTTGAAAGAATTCATTAGTGAATCCGTCTAGGCCTAATGTTTTCTTTTGGAGGAGGTTTTTTAATTGCCAATATAATCTGTTCAATTGAAACAGTAGTTATTTTGTGTTTCCTATTTCTTATTGAGTCAGTTGTACTTTTCAATGATTTGTTCTTTCATCTAAATTAAAAACAACAACACATTAGCACAGAGATGTTCAATTCAATGAGGATTTTTATTTCAAAAGAAGTGCTCATGAATCTTAGTCAGGAGAAAATGGACCAAAATTGTTCAAAGAATTTTATGGTGATTTCATAGACTATCCCAGAGAAAGACCTTTTCCCCCCTCTCTTTGCAATAAAGCAGTATCAATGAGAACAGTATTAACTGGCTAATGCGTGTTTAAATGTTAGCTTTTCCACCTAAGGAACTACTTCAAGATTTAGTGGCTCAAAACAGGGACGGTTTATTTAGTTTTCACTTCTGAAGATAGGAAGCTTGATCTGGGTTGGCGTTAGCTCGTCCTGGCTGGACTCACTCAGAGTCTGTGGCTCGAGGGTCCTAGTTGTCTGTTCTTAGTTCTTGGTGTGTTGTTGGCCAAAGAATGACCACACACACCAAAAAAGCAAGGCAACTGTGAAATGAAGTTTATTGAGGAAGGACAAGATAGGTTTACAGAGCAAGAACAAGATGCATTCACCACAGACAACGAGCGGACCCCCTGTGGTAGCAAGAGGGCCCTGATTATGGTCTGGGGTACTGTTTTATATTGCCTAGGCTTGGCCCTCCTGCTGGTTCAAACGGCAGCATTGAACTACTTTGATGGACAGTTGGGAGTTATATGACCCGAGTCTTCTCAGGAGCCTCTCTGAAAGTCCATTTGGGAGTCTGAACCGCAATGTAGATTTAAACTAATGACATGATAATTGGCCTTCAGTTGTTCTGGGGCACCTTCCGGATCCTATTGTACCTGTGCTGCTTGGCTTGTGCGCTAGGGAATCCTCTGCATTCTTTTGCAATTGGCACATTAAGGTCTGATTGGCAGATTGGTAGGGCGTGCCTCCTTCCCCAGGTATGGCGATTGCTCAGGGCTCCTGCCTTTGTCCCCAGGAGGGGCCGGAGATCCCTCACTATCTACCTAACTGGCTAGTTGTGGCTAGTTGCGTCTGGCTGGCTAATGATGGCAAGAGTAGAAATGGCTGTTAGTGGTGTTTTCCTCAACAGCTGTTCCATCTCTATGACCTCTCATCCTCCAGAAGGCTTGCCTGGGCTTGTTCCCGTGGCAGTCACAGAGTCCCAGGAGAAACAAGAGAACAAATTCCCAATGCTGAAGCACTTTTCAATTCTTTGCTTGTGTTACAGTAACTGCTAACCCATTGGCCAAAAGCTAAGTGGCCAACCCCAGCCTCAGTGTGGGAGTAGTACATGAAATGGTATGGATACAGACAGGCATCAACAGGGCTGTTACAGCAATCAATCCACCACAGTGTGTTTGTAATATTGGGCAATTCCAGTTACAGTAAAAGACTTCTTTTGGATACATGTGAAATAAAACCCTGGTAAGGAATGATGGTGGTGCTTTTCATTCAGAGGCAAAGATGAATTATAACTAGTAGAGGGAACAATTCAAGATAAGCTAAATTCAGATCAGAAAAATGATTGACACAACTATGGTGGTTTTCAAGGACATTTTTGGGTGTGTCTGAAAGAACTTAATAATTTGTACCTGGGTAAAAGGTGAATTTAATTCAATATATGTGGTAAGAAATGCAGGTTTATGCAAACTGCTTTGTGGTTTCATAAAAGAAAGCTTGTTTTAATAAAGAAAGATAGTCAATCTGGGTCTGCTCTAGGGCCTGGAAAGAAAGAGGAAGGAAAATACCCTAGCAGGGAATACTTCCTTGGCGAAAGCAGGCAGGGCTGTAAAGGGGTAGGAAGGGCTTCATGATGCAAAAGGGAAAAAGCAAAAGGAATTTAAGGTGTTGTTTGGGAAATACATGTGATATCCAGGGAAAATGAGATTCATAACTAACATTTATTGAGAGCTAGGGGCTTTGTGCTCATTATTTCTTTTAATCCTCATAACACCCTATGTTTACATAAAACTACCAAGATAGAAAATATATACAGTACTAAATTATCAGGGACAGGGAAGCTGAGAAAAAGAGGCAAGGAAGACTTCTCACACAAGAGGGCATGTTGTCTGAGATCCACAGGGAAGGAAAATGAGATGATGGGGAGAAGGTCTAGAGGAAATCTACAGAGAAGGAGGGAATGTGGATGGAAGGATGTGGGCTGTGCATTACATTTGAGCTGAATGCAGTATGCAGACAGAGGGAAATTAAAAGGAGGAAGGAATAAAAGAAATTCAAAGGAAGCATTGAATGATAATTAAATTCTACACAAGTGTAGAAAACATATAACCTCTACTAGGACTATATAATTCAGACAGCACAAAAGAAAGCCAGAAGGCCTTCTAGAGCCTTTCTCAGAGGTAAGAAATCAGCAGGATCTGATTATAAAAGAAAAAAAGGGTAGATAGATAAATCTGTTGAACGCAAGTAAATTGGAGAAACAGGTCATGACTCTTTTTTTCCTGATTTAAAGGAAGAGAGGCACACCAGAATGGGGACTCGACATGCAAACACACACGTGTGTACACAAAATATAGATGTTTAAGTGTTATGCAATGCCTGTTTTAGAAAGTGTATCACTAGAATAGGAGGAGATTTGATTTTTAAAAATGTGTTTGTGTTATTTCAAACTCGAAAGAAAAAAGAAAGAAATAGTTATAAAAAAAAAAGATTTTGTGACAATTGGGTAAAGAGATATCCTATTATTTTGTATAAGAAAAGTGTGATGTTAAGATTTTAGTTCTCCCTGCAATGTATTAAAGGTTACAAAATGTGTGGGATGGATACAGAAGCTATGGACACTTCCTCTTCCCAACAAGTAGAATACATACCAGGTTAGGGAGGCAGAAGGGGCAAGGAGCTGTGGCCTGAAACAGAAGTAGAGTGTTCTCTTCTGGAGGGTGGGGGAAGCCTCCATGAGACCGGGTGAACAGCCTTCCTACTCGTGTGGGCCACAGATCACTTGGGAGCTTGTTAGAAACATGGAATCTCAGACCCCACCTCAGACCTAATAAATCAGACTCTCTGTAGTTGGTGTCTAAGAATCTGTTTTTAAAGCACTCTGGGTGATTCTATTGCATGCTGAAGTTTGAGAGTACTGGGTTAGAGGACATAAGGGATAATAGCAGAAAAATAAAGTGAAGCCAAAAGTGAAGAAAACAATTTTCCTCCTTAAATATAAAGGTTCATGTATTCAAAAAAATTATTGTTTACTGTGCCACAGTTAAACAAGATTAATGGCTCTCAACATTTTCATCATAGAAAATAATTTTTGGTATTCCCACCCCCTCCCGATAACCTCTGAACCATGTTTATTGCAGGATTTCTCAACAGCAGCACTTCTGACATTTTGGGCCAGATAATTCTTTTTTGTGGGAGGCTGTTCTGTCCATTGTAGGATGTTTAGCAGCATTCATGTCTTCTACCCACTTGATGCTAATAACATCCTCATTTGTGACAACCAAAAATGTCTCTGTGCATTGCCAAATGTCCACTGGGAGACAAAATTGCCCCTGGTCGAGAACCACAGGTTTAAAGGAAAACAAAAATCAAGTACAATATTATTTCTTAAGTAGTATTATGCTTTCTTATTTTTATTAATTCACATTATGTAACTGACAACCACAGCATGAGGCAAGCAGGATTCCCTCACTCTGCAGCATCAGCTGCATGTTCAGGTCAAATCCTGGCTCTCTGGTGGGCTTGATCATGGGTCAAGTTAGGAATTCTTTCTAAAAACCTCAGTTCTATCATACAAAGAACCAGGATAAAATATTTGCTATTCAAAGATGAAGCATAATGAAGTGTATAAAGTACTCAGCAGAAGTTTAGGAGAGTGCGCAATGAAATACATGCCCATCATTATTAGCATTGGTTCCATTTAATTATAGCACAAATCAAAGTAACTAGAAATGTCCATTATATTAGGCAGCCCTATTGTAGATAAAGATATAATTTCCATCGCACTTCTTGAAATATTTGAAATAGCTCAGTACTATTGAAATAGCTCACTGATACTGTCTCAGCATTCCAAGTGTCCGCTAACTTCACAACGGGAGCACCAAACTAAATTCTCTGTAAAACCTCTTCCAGGTTCCATTTACATCTACATGTACATTTTTGTTATCATTGTTATTTAAGGATTCCTCTATGATTGCAAGAAAATCATCAATACTCTCATTAGAAAAGTGCACATATGTATGTATGCATGCCACTTTTCCAGGTTGAGGACATTTTCAGAGTCCCTGAAACCCACTTACAAATCTCAGGTTAAAATCCTTTGATAAATATATCAACATCCTGGGATTTATTCACAGCTAGGGGAGTGGGCAGGTAGGGCTGACAAGTTCTTTGCAAAAGAAAGAACTGAGGTTGACACAGGTTAAGTAGTGAAAGCTGGAATGAACATTTTAGCACTGGTTTAAGGTGGCACTAAAGGAGAGGAACTGTGATAGAATCTTATTAGAACAGCAGGAAATAGAAAACATGTTAAGAGGGACAACCATTTCCACAACCCCACTACTGGGTATCTACCCAAAGGAAAAAAAAAAAAGACATTCTATAAAAAGGACATCTGTACTCGAATGTTTATAGCAACACAATTCACAATTGCAAATATGTGGAAACAACCCAAGTGCCCATTAATACATGAGTGGTTTAATAAAATGTGGTATATGTGTACTATGGGGAACTACTCTGCCATAAAAAAAATGGCTAACCACCTATTGTATTATTCTGGATGGCACTGGACCCCCTTTTCTAAATGAAGTATCACAAGAATGGACAAGCAAACACCACATGTACTCAACATTAAATTGGTACTAATTGATCAACACTAATGTGCACATGTGGGAAGTAACATTCATAGGGGTTCGGGCAGGTGAGGGGGAGGGGATGGGTAAATTCACACCTAATGGGTGCGGTGCACACTGTCTGGGGGATGGGGATGCTTGTAGCTCTGACTTGGGTGGTGCAAAGACAATTTATGTAACCAAAGAGTTTGTACCCCTGTAATACTCTGAAATAAAAAAATAAAAATAAAAAACATGCAAAAAAATTACCGAAACCAGTTGGGGGGGAAAAAGAGGGACAAACAGAAGGAGGGGAGCTTTGTTTTGCTGAGGACAAGCAAGGATAAAATTGTGTGGTATGGGACCTGGTGCATAAAAAAATTTTAAATGCATGTAGGCAGACAAAGAGGGAATGAGTACCGAATATGTGCTATAGGAGAGGCGTTCTGCAAACACTTCTACCAGCAGTGTGTGCTAATTTCCATGGAGAGACAACTGCTCCTTAACCAGTTGTTGTTTTTGATGATGATGAATGGAGATGTTTACAAAACTATTTCAAAAACAATAACAAATTCAGAAAGGAGGGAAGCGTAGATACACTGGTGCCAGGGTTCTAGTCCAAAAAGGGAGGGTTTCCTAACACATACTACAACCCAAGGGATGAGCAGTGTAAGGTGACCATAAAGGTGGAAAGTTGCCTGTGGCTGTGAAAACCTCTGTGAACCTCTTTTCACTTTTGAGGATCCAAAGCAAACCTTAACTATTTTCCCTAATACAGTGAGAAAAACTGAGATATTCCACAGAATGGGGCAAGTGATGTTAAGTATTATATGTACTTTAAAAGGAATGGGTATGATTTAAAGCTGAGAGCCTCTACCATCACCAACACTGGTCACTAGATATGTATGCATAGAAAGTCAGATGCAAAGTTGAACTGAAAAGTGGAGGCCATGCTATTAGATGGACAAAACATAGCCAACTCAATGTAGAAGGGGTGGCCAGAGAGGAAAAATAAGGATCTGGTTAAGTATGTAAGTTTGGGATCAGATAGAGATGAATTCAACTTATTGTTTGGTGTGAACTTTGCAAAATACTTATTTTCTAAGCTTCATGTTTTTTATTCATAAAATGGGTTTTAAAATACGTATCTTTATATCTTTAAGAAGTGTCATGAACGTTTGATAATCTATAAGAAGGTAGTGTACTGAAAATATTAATACCTGGTGCATAGAAAATCCATTATGCATAGTGGTTATTGTTATCATAAATGCTCACTCTAGGCAATTTTCATGTATTTATTGGTTTAAGCCTGACAACCACAATGTGAGGTGGATATAATTGTATGCATATACACCATATCTATTAGAATGTTTTTATTAAAAGTGTTAGGATATAGGAGATAATTGTTGAATTGTTAAAAATCACAGTAATAATTTTATAAATTTATAATTTTAGCTTTCCTAATGGCTCTTACAATAAAGCAATTCTTTGGGGACATGGCAAAGTTTGCCTGTTTCTGTGTCCCTCTCATAGTACAGGGCCTTGCACCTTGTGTGGGTTTATGTCTAGGTGTTAGTTAAAATGACATCTCATAGAATCATACACTCAAAGCAGGAAAAGCCTCAATGATCAGCTGATCATGTAGTTCTGCTCTCCTCATACAGACAATGGGATTTTAGAAAGAATGAATTTCTAAAGGTCACATGCTAATTAGTTGCAGAGCATCACCGAGAATGCAGGTTGTTTGATTCAGTATCTCGAGTCATTGAAAGGTTCTGCTTTGTATGAAAAGCTTATTAACTCCCGAAGGGAGCCATGGGGGCCGTGAGGAACATGTAAAGATGCCTATAGAATGACACTGTAGGTTCCCGGAACCATTGTCCTCATGTTATAGAAGGCTGCGCTGTGGACAAGTACTTGGCAGAGGGTCCATGCCTGGCAGCTGCTTCATTAATTGTTCACTCTAAGACTAGCTTTTGTAAAGATAGTTCTTGTGATGTAAATGATAAAGATAATCACTTCCTGTAATTTAGTGCCCCAAATGTGCCTGCTGTACGAGGAGGGAGAATTGGGCCTTTGCCTAGCGTAAGTCTAATGTGTACCGGTCCTGGAATGTCTCAGGTGGAAGATTAAATTGAATTTTAATCCTCTTCCAAGTCTGTGGGGCAGTGTGTGTGTTGGGGTTGGGGGAAGTGTCGGGACTGTATGTAATAGGATCGTGCTTATTCAGGTGTGGGTAAGGTTCATGTTTATCAAAATTTGAAAAAGGGTGTAATTCTACTGAGCCCCTCTGAACCCCTTACACTCATTTCTTCACTGTTTCCTTTTTGACTGACTTCCTTTTCCTTAGGAAATGTTCTGGCACCAGTTATTTCTACCCAGTCTTTACTCATGGCACCTGGACTTGGCTGCTCGGGAGTTGGATAGTCTTGGATTTACACCCTGACTAAGGTTGTGAGGCTCAGGGAAGTTCCTCCACCTCTCTGAGCAGATTTCAATGGTTTCAGCTGTCGTGGGGGAGGATACTAGTGCCCATCTCATGCCACTGGGAGGATTAAACGAACGATTATACAAAAATGTTCAGCACAGTGCCTGCCACAGAGCAGACCTTCTCATGCCTTGTTACTATTCATTGTAGTAACAAGAGGGCTTACATTTACATTTTCTATCTCTAATTGCATATAAGACATTGTCCTCCACTAAAAGGGTTTCATGGTGTAAAAGGAGTCCCCTATTCTGCCAAAACATACTGTTAGCCTGTGCGGGGACAACACTGAGGCTGGCATAGGGAATGATCATCGTGTGAGTATGTCTGTGTGGAATACAAAATGACAGCATCTGTGAAGACTGTCTTTCATTTCAGGACCATTTATGATTACGTGTCATCTTTCTAGCTGTTGGCGAGTACGGTGCTCTGTGGGAAAGCGGAGCTGCTATTTTAACTGTGTGCTGCAGACCCCTGCTATCACATGGAACAAGAAACCCGGAACCTGTAAGTTGCTGTAAATGCCTCTCCTCTTGCCCACAGAACACCTCTGACCCTCTCTCTCACTGAGGCAGTTCTGATGATACAATGTGACACGTAATGGTCTCTCTCACTTGTGAGACAACTCTTGGGCATGAAGCTCATGTATTTTTCTATGCCCAGCATCTAGCAGAGTGCAGGGCCCCATGGTTCTCAAGTAATATTTGTTGAATCAGGTTAAAATATCCAAACTGTTATTTGAATAGTTTGGTGGGAAAATTTCTGTATGTGTGAAAATACAGAGTGGCTGTCACTATGAGAGGTGCTGATTATATCTTTCATTTAGAAATATGAAAGTTGCTCATTGTTCAGTGTGTCTAAGGAGTTACTGTTTAAATCCAGGGGTGATAATGGCAGGTTGTATGGCAGCAAGCCAAGCACAGCTGAGAGGACTGAGGCAGAGTAACAAACCTGTAATCAGAGGAATTTGATGAGAGTCATTGAGAACCAAAGTTTGATGTCAGAGTCTCAGCTCAAGAATAATTATACCTCCTTATAAGAAAATCAAGAGCAACAAGGGGTTGATAAGGACTTACTTTCCCCAATGTCTGAATCCCACCTGGCTCAGGTGTAGTTATTTAAAAATGTCTAGGCCCATCAACAGACCATCAGTTACCTTAATCAAAGGTGGCACCCCATCATCCACGATGAAGAAAAACATGGTATTTAGGGAGCAATTACTGTCCATACAGCATAATTATTGTCTTATCTTTGTGCTGTAATAAAACCAGCCCCCAACCCAAGCCATCTTATATATGTGTGCTCCTTGAATGGAGGGAGTTTGATATGATTGTCTTGAACTTATAAGGGAAGGGCTCAAGGGGACAGAGTTGTGTCAGGAGCACTAGATATGGAGTCAGACAGACCAAGAAGAAACTTCCAACTCTCATAGTTCCTGGCTTTGGGCCAGTTACCCAGACTCTCCAAGCTTTAGTATTCCTTAGTATAGAGTTATAATAAGGATAAATAATTTATGTAACAGGCTTACCACAGGAGCAGGCATCAGTACTTAATAAATGAAGGTAGCCATTATTTTCCTCTGTAGTAGTAGCAGCAGTAACAGTGTAAGTAGTAGCAATGGTAGTAACATAGGAACGGTGGTAGGGTCTGTCCTCAATGGTGTTGACATTGTGTCAATGACTTGGAGAGGAGGCCAGACCCTCAGACAGGAAAACAGAGCTCAGGAGACCTGGATGCTTTACTGGAAGAGTAACTCCTGCCTCTCTTGGGCATGTGGACTTAGAAATGTCCAAGCGATCTTTCGGGTGAGAAGGGAAAGCTAGTTGGGGAGACATGCGGAGATCAGATAAAGAAGTCACCCTGTAGGGACTCTATCCAAAGATACACGAAGTGTGGCTGGTAGATCAGTTGATCAGATTACAGATGATTTCCCTTTTGTTCCTTTGGTCTTTTCAATCTACTTTAATTTTCACTTCATCTTAGATTTGCCATGGGCCATGAAGGAAATTATGATTTTCCCTATTTGAGTTTGACCTTCATGGGGGTGGTACCCTACTTAAACCCTCTACTCAGACCCTCTTCTCCCTCCCAATAGGGTCAGTGAGGCTTGGACAAGGGTCGTTAGCAATAAATCCCAAAGGGAAGGTAAAGTTGGGGACATAAGGTCCCCAAAAGGAGATCCTCCATTCATGGACTATCTTGAAGTTCTCGCCTTTAATTTTGTCAAGGGTGCCTGTCAGTGTTCCAACTGCTCAATCATATACTATGGCATACTCTTCGATGATTAGTGTGTTTAATATAATATTATTTTTTCTATTAGATTGTAAACTCTCTGAAGGCAGTGATTTTGTTATACTTTATAAAAATCACCTACAGCATTTGGCACAATGATCTGTAAGTGAATATTTGGTGGATATATTTACTATTTATCTAAAATATTACATTAACTTGGGCATTGGCAATACCCTGAGATCTTATCATAAGAGTATAGTACTTCCTTACTCTATCAGACCTTTTGGAGCTGCAGATATTTCTGTGCGCTATCAAAATTGCAACTCACGTTGTTTTTAACAAAACTAGAGGATAATTAAATGCCAGTGTTCTCAGTTCCCTGAACTCGTACAGCTGGGGGCTCTCTCTAGTAGTCAACAATCAAATGTAGCTGACACAAAACTTAGGCATCTTGCTATGCAGGAAATGGCATTTTAATTTGCATCTTGAGAACCTAAATTTATGGGAATTTTTTAGAGAAGCTGGATGTGAGAAACTAGAAGGGCCTATCAATGAAGTGATGTGTTCAAAGCCTCACATCACAAAAACCCAGGAAGTGGCGTGTCTATAAGTCAGTTCTCAGTTAACTCTCCTAATAGCTGAAGAGGGGCACAGAAAATTCAAAACTCAATCTGAAACTTGTTTCCTGATGAATAATAATGACACTGTAGCAGCAGTTCCTTCCCCAGTAGGTTGTAAAGTAGAACTAAAATGTACTTTCATTTCCTAAACCCGATGACGAGACTGTGGCCCTGTAATACTTGAGAGGATAATATTTCTGTTGGATAAATAAGAACTTCTTCTATGCACATAAATTATCTTCCGTCAACATCAAAGCATATTTCTTTCCTCGTGAGGTGGAAAGCAGCAGCTCTGCCTCAGCATGGAAGCAGGGGGTGCAGATCTAGAGGAGCTTCCTGCTCCCCAACAGGTGCAGGGTGCAGGGTGCAGAGTGAGGGTGCTGAGAGATGAGGCCAACTGGCAGCCAGTTCAGTCACTCATTTGAGTTGCTTCCAATTCCAAAGAGCACTGCAAACAAACAAAGGTACTTCTTAATTCTCAGAAGGTGACTGCTCTGATATTACTTGAAAAAATGTGTCTCATTAATTAAATTCCAATGATGTCAGGTATTGTGGCAATTTGCTTTGTAGGAACCATCTCGTTTCATCCTCTCAACCTTCTCACCTTCAGTAAGATGAGGTGAGAATGTTTCTACCTTAAATAGGTGGGGAAACTGGGGCGCAAACTCAGGTTTGTCTGGGTACAAGCCAGTGTTCTTCAGTCTGAAATTATTTGGCTTGGTGTTTTGGGAATATGCCTAGTAGCAGGGGTAATCTTAGCACCCCAAACAGCCTTAGACCATGTGTTGAGGATGGTGCTGTGATATCGCCCAGGTGGAGAGTTCTGCCCAACAAAAGCAGTGCTGAACTTGTTGCAAATAAGAAAACTTACCCACAAAACTTCCAAACCGTACTGAGTATCGCCAGAGTCTGCCTCTGAATGCCCATGGCTATATATTGCTCTAGTGTTTGTAGATAAGGGCGTGGGCACCACTTACTCTGTGCCTCAATGCCACTGCTTGACATCTCTCCCTTCCAGAGGCAGACCTTTCTGTTTGTCATACAGGTAAGTTCTGCCATATAGGCATGTTCCTCTTTTCAGTTGTCAGATGATTATAAAGAATAAGAGGTGGAGTTTTCTTAACATTACACTACCTGGATTCTGCCTTATTAATCATACCTCCTTTTTGTCGGGCTTTAGAGAAAATATTACAAGTAAGGAATCTAGCAGCATATGAGGCAAAGTTCCATGTTAGTCATAGTTGGGCATAAATCTCACAACCCATGCTGGAGCTCTGGTAAAAGACTGACTTGAAGCCTGAGGCTTAGGACTGAGGCTTAAGCAAGGCCTTAGCACCTGTTCCCCGCTTCTCCCCTCTCACAATGGAGGGTTTGGAACCAACAGGCCAAGGTAAACTTGTAAAAAACAAGGTGGCTGCTCTCCACTTTGAGGGCACTTACATAAACACATGTTCACAGAAGCTATCAGTACCCCACCCATATCCTCTCAGCACTCCCAATCTTAGTATACTTTATGGCACCTGTGAAGTTGTGGGAATATATATGGGCAAAGATGCTCTGAAGATATAATTAAAGTTATAAATTTTAAGATAAGGAGAATATCCTAGATTATCCAAGTGGGCCAAATCTAATCATATGTTCTCGAAAAGCAGAACCTTTTCCAGCCAGAGGCAGAAGAGATGCAGCAGAAGGAGAAGTCAGAGAGGGTTGAGGCATGAGGAGGAGTTGATGCAATGCTGCTGGCTCTTGGATGTAAGGACCAACGTTCAAAGATCAAACAGAGGCCTCAGGAGCTATATAAGTGGGCCTCCTGCTGACAGCCAGCAAGGAAATGGGACCTCTGTCCTACAACCACAAGGAACTAGATTCTGCCAACAACCTGAATGAACTACTGCCCTAGGAAGGAGATTCTCCCCCAGAGTCTCTAGACAAGAGCCCAGATCTGCCAACATCTTAGTTTTGGTTTTGTGGGATTCCCAGCAGAGAACCAGCTTAACCATCCCATGCCTGACTTCTGACGTACTGAAACCATGAGATATCAAATGTACACTGTTTAAAGCCGCTAGGTTTGTGATCATTTGTTACAACAGCAATCAAAACCTAATACAATAAGGCATCCATTCTTGGTCTGCTCCCTTCCCTGATTCACTCCATTACTGGTTTCTTCTGGGCTCCCCTTGCAAATAAACAATTTGCACTCAAATCCCAATTAGAACTGCATTGGGACCGTCATGGAAGTGCACTATTGAGTTCTGCAGCTTCAGCCCTTCAGAATCTGCTGCAGTGTTTGAGCCGAGGACACACTTCCCTGGGAGCTCCTGGCCAACATCCAGGCCCAGCAGAATAACTGACCTGACCATTTTGCCCAACTCAGGACTGTTCCATAGGCAGCCTTTGTGCTGGTATCCCATTGTGCTGTCCAAGGCTCTTGAGAGCTACACCACAGTTTGGGGCTTTTCTGACCACTCATCCTTTCCATTCTCTCTCTCAGATGTCAAGCCTATATGGCCTGAAGGCTTTCTTTGTTTACTCCTGCTCCCCTTTAATCTTTCATAGGTGTTACCCCCAATAAATCTCTTGCACTTTTAATTCAGTCTTGGTATCTGCTTTTCCAAGGATCAAACTGACACATCAACTAAATAACATATGCTAAGCCTCATCCAAGAAGGTGGAGCTCGCCTAGACCAACTGAGCACATTGAAATAAATCAGATATGTATAGAAAGGAAGTGGAGGCCGAGCGCGGTGGCTCACGCCTGTAATCCTAGCACTCTGGGAGGCCGAGGCGGGTGGATAGCTCAAGGTCAGGAGTTCGAGACCAGCCTGAGCAAGAGCGAGATATAAATAGAAAGAAATTAATTGTCCAACTAAAAATATATAG
>CAUYRT010050165.1:0-24464 GCA_963574885.1 Lepilemur ruficaudatus
AATTAATTTCTTTCTATTTTGTAGTAGAGACGAGGTCTCGCTCTTGCTCAGGCTGGTTTCGAACTCCTGACCTTGAGCAATCCGCCCGCCTCGGCCTCCCAGAGTGCTAGGATTACAGGCGTGAGCCACCGCGCCCGGCCTAAAAAGATCTTTACATCCAGCTTAACCTGCTTCTGTAATTCCCACTCCCTGGTCACCAGGGACACTCCAGGACACAAAATAAGTGCAATTAGCACAAGGGCAGGGAAGCACGTGTTGGGTTCAAAGGATGGAGCAGACCAGCTGGCTGTGGGGTTCTCTATTGGAGTGACTTGGTAAGGCAGGCAAGATGGAAGAGATACATTACAGCCACACTCGGACGGGCCTTGAGTGCCAGGCTAACAAATGACGTGTCTGACATATCAGGGAGGTGGCCAAGTGAAAACATGGCAGTTGGAGGTAACAGTAACAGTAACTATTTACTGAACACTATGTGCAGGGACTGTACAAAGTGTTTTATATTGACTATCTTGTTTAATTCTTTCAATAGCCCTAGAATGTAGGTACTGTTACTATCCCATTTTATAGCTGAGGAAACAGGCGCGCAGAGGTCTCAGAACTAGTAAGTCATTGAACCCAGACCCTCCTGGCTCTGGTGCTGTGGCCTGCACACAGCCCTATGTAAAAGGGGCAGCAGAGAAACCAGGACAGGAGACCTGGACCTGGGAGTCGCTCACACAGAGGGAAAGAGGACTGAGAACAGAGGGCTGTGGGTCTCATCCCGGCCCTCTTGTAAAGACGAGTGCCAGTCTCCATTTCCAGTCTCGGGCTTGCTTCTAAACTCCATCGGCCCATCTCTAGCTGCCCACTGGACTCTGTCACCTCAAATGTAACACACCTACAATAGCCCCTATCATTTTTCACCACCGCTTCAGCAACTAGTTCCCAATCTGATACTGCTAATTTTTTAAGCAGAAAAGAGCATCAAATTTTGTGTCAAACCAACCTGGGTTTAAATAGTTCTACCATATACACACCATGTGGCCTCGGAGAGCTACTTCACCTCAGTGGGCCTTGGTGTGCTCACCTATAAAATGGGAACAATAACTTTTCTTGGAGGGTGCTTGTGTGGATTGAATGAGATAATCTGTATATAGCATAGCACTTGGCACAAAGCAGAGGTTCAATAGACATTGTTACTGACTCTGTTAGGGGTGGCAGGAGGCTGGCAGAGGTTTGAGAGGCTCTAGGCCGGTAGCCTGGGTTCTCACAGCCTGGCCCTTGCAGCCACACCCTCAAACAAAGGATCCCCATGGCACCTGTTAAGCACACTGTGCCTGCAGTGTCCACTGCTAGTCTCCAAGCTATTGATCCCACTGCAGGAAGAGATAGTGGCTTTGCTACAGCAGACTGAGATAGAGAAAAGCCTGTATTTAGACTTTGAACTTCGTGCTCTGGATGAAAGTGAATTGCGAGAAAGAAGGCTGACTTCTATGATGAAGAAGAAGATGAACAAGATATATTGCTGGTGCAAGGTTTGGAAGATATGTGGGAGCAGATATTCCTACAGCTCAAACCTGGAGCTCACATAACAGAAGCCGATAAAAAAAATGACTGAACTTCACTGCACGGGAAGCTAGACAGGAACTTTACCCCATTGGTCAAAGAGTAGCTTGGAGACCAGGATGTTTGGAGGCTGCCCCAGGCAGAGTGGCAGCCTGGGAAGACCCTTCAAGGAGCTCAGCAAACCCTGGCCACACTCTCAGAAAACAACATGCAAGCCAAGTTCCTAGGAAATGCACCCTGTTGGCACTACAATTTCAAGTTCCCCCAGGCAATTCAGACAGAGAGTAACCTTAGGGCCAAAGTATTCTTCTTCAAAGTACTACTACTAACTGGTGACTTTTCCCAGGCTGAGAAGAAAGGCCATCACGTGTAGATCAGTAAGGAGGAGCTGGGTGACTATTTGAAACCAAAAATATCTTGCCCAGGTTGGGAGATTTCTCTGGGACCTTTGATGGACTGAGCTGCCTGTAGACAATGCTTACAAAAGTCTGGGATTAGGGCCTCAAGGACATGTGTGATTGCCCCACATTTGCAGATAATATCAAACAGCAAAGTAAATGCTGAGAAATAAACAAGTCTTTTATCATGTTAGTCTCAAAAAAGAAATCATTAATATTGCTATTGCTATTGTTTCTCAGGCTTGACACTCTCTGTCTTATATTTATAGTTAATCCTACACTGAGAGGGGGCAGGAAGAGGGACCCACAAAGGGGACAGTAAGAACTCAGTGCTCCGCAGTGACCTAATCCCTCTGGCTTTCCTGCACTCACCACAGAGAGGGTGGGCTCTAGTCAAGACCCCAGCTCTTCTCCCTCCAGGCCTTTTCACTGGGGATCCCATCCCGTGCTGTCATTTCCACCTGTCTTCAATTCGTGCCTGCCTTTTGTGTCTTCTGCAGACTTTGCCTCCCCCAAATGCTCTCCTCTCCCTCTCAGTAGCCAGAATCACAGCTTAAGAAATCACCTAGTGCAACCCCTCAAAAAAATTAATTTCAAAATTAAAGCAGTCATTTAAAAAAATTCATGGCATGATTACATTTGAGTACAGTGGGCCCTTTCCCAACCGATGTACACGCATTCGCCAGTCCTCACCGCACAATGTGCATTGTGCACAAACATTTGAGTTTTCACTACGCGTTGTGGGTCTGTGATGTTACCTATTCCTTGTAACAGGCCTAGTATACTACCAAGCCCCTCTGCACCCCGCAACCACACGCACCCTTGCTCCCCCAGACACCCGCTAAGTATGGATCACCAGTGTTAATGATAACCAGGGCACTCACTGATCACAATCACGAACCCTCACACATTCACACACCCTAACATCCCCTGAGGCCCACAGTAAAGACGAAAGGAGAGATGAAAGGAGATTCCAAGGAGACAGGCATGGTGTTTGTACACAGTGAGGGGAGAACAAAGAGAACCCAGAGCCTTAGAGGGGGCAGGCAGGGAGGACAGGCGAGACAGACTATAAGATGAGTCAGAGAGAGTGAATGAGGGCACTGGGTCATGTCCATTACCACTTAGTTGCCCCCAGAGGGTGGCATGAATTGGAAGAAGAGAAAGGAGGGGGAGCAGGAAGTGGCATTGATGCCATAGCTCAGAAAGTGGGGACAGGAGTGAGGTGAGTCACAGATGGGAAGCAAAAGCTTGGCTAATTTCCAGGAGAGACCCAAGCTCCTGCCTTCTGAGATCACCCAGACCTTTCCTGCTTGGCTTTGCTCCTGGCAGCCCCAGGGTCCTGGCCAGGCAGCTGGGATGGCAGGGTAAAGAAGGAACAAAGCTAACAACAGAGCTGTCAGTCCTGGAGATTACTGGACCCCAGCCTGGCAGACAGGAGCCGCCCGGTGGCTAATAATGTCCTCCATTTATTTGGTGCCTTCAACTTGTTTCCAATGCCCTCAAGCTAATGATCTCGTTCAATCTACAGCATAACCCTGGGACACAGGCAGGACTGGGATTGTTCTCTCTCACATGCTTCTCCCCTTTCTACCCCGTGGGTCTCTTGAGAGCCCTCAAATTGTTTCCACCATCCCAGAAACACCCAACACTGAGCCAGGCGGTGCCTTGGGGGTTGTGGGAAGGTTGGATCCTCTCTTGAGGCTCCCTTCTGGGCTTCCTGGCTGCTGACTGTCCTGGGCTGGGTGTGACGGGATGTCACAGGATACAGACTCATTCCCCTCCTGGAATTTCCCAGGCATCCCTCCCCCGCTACTTATATTTGAAAGCCTGGCACATAGTGACCATGTCACCCACTCCCCAGGGAGCTATGTCAGGCTTCTCCTCCTCATTAGGCAAATGGCAACCCAACGCCTAGAGGGGCAAAGGCCTTTGCCCTGAGTCACACAGTGAACACACAAGGAGGAATCTGTGATGACTTTAAAGAGCACAGGTCTAGGGGCATCGGAAGACCTGGGTAGTAGTCCTGGCTCTGCTACTTATCATATAAGATAAAACAGTCACTCCACCTCCCCAGCCCTGGTTTTCATAACTGTCAAATGGAAATAATAATACCCATCTCTTGGGGTTGTTGGGAGGACTAATGAGATTAGGATGTCAAAGTGTTCTATAAAAATGAATTACTCTGATTATCAAGTAGCACAGTTAACATCAGGACTGATGCAACAGAAAGAGGCTGGGCCGTGTATAAAAATCTGGTCTCTCCTCAACTCACCTTGCGGCCCTGGGCAAGTCGGGGCCACAGAGAGGCCCCTGCCAGCTCTAAGACTGGGGTTTTGCGTGGGCTACAGCTCCGGTGCAAGAATTCTGGCGTTGGCCACTCTGATCTCTTGATTGTCCTAATATCTGTGCCCCTCGTTGCCTTAGATCCCAGAATTTTACTGAGAGGAGCCAGTCAATTCCCAATAATGGAAACCTTCGTTCCTTCCCTTGTACCACCTCAAGCAGCAGAAGTGTGCTTGTGCACGCTCTTCCCTTCCCAGCCTCCCAGCCTCCCAGCTTTAAGGGCAAAGCAGGTCTCAATAAATGACAGATAGACCAGGTAAGATTTCCCAGTGGAAAACACCAGACTGCCTGGACTACCTCCCTCCCTGGGAGGGCTGAGTCCAGCTGCCCTGCCTTTAACCCCTGCTTCTCCCAGGGTGGCCCTAATGGTGCCAGACCCCTGATCCTTTCCTTGAGGGAGCAGCTCAGCAGAACCCTTGCTGGGCTCACAGAAGTGAATTAAATATTAAATATGTAAGGCCAGAGCCCCTGGTGCAGCAGCATATTCCCAAAACAGACAATGGCATAGAGCTCATCTGTCACAATTCCAGTGGCTGTAGACTGGGCTTCCTGGCTCTGAAGCCCACACTCCTGGGAAGGAATAAGACATGGCAATGTTTTGCTCTCCCAGCAAGCCCATGGTTTCCTGTGTCCTTCCTTCAAGCCCCAGTGTTGAAGGCTCCAGGGACCTGGAACATTGAGTTGTGGCATCTGCAGCATTGAAATTTAATAGGTCTGTGACTGGCCAGGCGGGGGCCTCTGCAGTTTGGCCCCATTTAGGGGCTGGAGGGGAAGAGAAGAGCTCAGGCGGGATGCTGAGGTCCTGACATCTCTCAGGGCAATGGGGTATTGGATATTACTGGGATGAGGCCTGGGTGTGGGAGCCAGCTGGTTCGATTCTCATCTTAATACAGGTTGTAGAACTGTCAGATTGGTAGAGCCTCACAGATCACCCAGGTCAACCCTCTATTTTACAAAAGGGTAAACTGAGGCCTGAGAAAAGGGGAAAGCAACTCACTCAAGGTCACTCAGTGAGCTGTGGAATAGCTAGCCCTAGACTCGAGGTCTCTGATATAGAGCCTGGTGCCCTTTCCACCCCAGCTCCTGCGTGACCCCCGAATCTCCTTCCTAATGATGGCAGGCAGTGGGCCCTGCACTATGCGGGCCCAGGGGACCATTTTAACAGGGAGCAGAATCCATTCATGGTCCCACCTTGCCACCTAAGAACTGAAAGAGCACGAAGTCTGTGGGCTTCAGTTCAGCGCTGCCACTTTGTAGGATGGAACCTTGGTCATGTCACTTCTCTGAGCCTTAGTTCCTCACCTGTAAAATGGGCATTTAAGAACCGCTACCCTGGCTGGCTACTGTAAAGGTCAAATGAGATCACGTATGTGGGGCATTCTGTAAGCTGAAGTGCTCGCCAAATGATATTATTAAATGACATGACCTTTGGAGATGCTGCAGAGGGAGGAAGTCTCCAAGGGGAGGAGGCCGTGCGGATACAAGAGCCCACACTCAAGAAAGGCTGATATCCTGCCAGCCAATCCCATGGACTTGACTGGCCCTGGGGCCACCAGCAGGGACTGACAGCAGCAGGTCAAGCCACCAATGGCTTGAGAGAGTGCCTGCCCGCTTTGCTTCATGTGTGCGTATGTGCACATGTACGTGTGTGCATGTGTGTGTACCTGGCAATCCAACATCACAGCAATTTGCCTGGCTGCTCCAGGGGCACATTTGGCAGGAGGGCAGTGTGTGGTGCTGAAGGAGGACACCCCACTTTAGGCCAGGTCACAGACCCTCCAAGAAGAGCCTCCCAGCCCGGATCCCTGCAGGGACCTCTCAAGTGGCTTGGCTCCTCTGGGGCCTTACCTTGTACTTGGCCGCAAGCAGCTCTGTGGCCTGCTGCTCCCGCCGCAGGTCCTCCAGCATCTTCTCCTTCTCTTCCAGTAGCTTCTGCTTCTCCTCACTCACCAGGCTGCGGTCGTCCTGGATGGCCGCCTTCTCCTCCTCCAGCCGCTCCTTCTGCTCCTGCAGGTAATTCTCCATGTTCTTCTCCAAGGCTGACTCCAGGATGGGCTGGGGTGGGCGGTGGTTGTTGTTGTTGTCATCCTCCTCTTCAGCCACCCAGGCCTCAATCACCGGTCCCTCGGGGTACCCCGGCGGAGCCGACACAGCCTTCTTCCTGCGGCTGCTCTTCCTCCGGGGCCGTTTCCCCAGCATCCCCTTTTTCTCCAGCTGGGCCTTCAGGCGGGCGATTTCCTCTTGGAATTCCCGCAGCAGCGTGTCCTTGGGGTCCTCATTCACGCGGGGCTTGTTCTTGATATTCTTGGCTCGGTTGGCAAAGCGCAGGGTGGAGAGGCTCTCATCGTAGCTGTGAGAAGCTGGCCCCAGTGTGGCCACCATGATGGTCTTGGCATTCCCCCCCAGAGAGTCCTGGAGCAGCCGGGTCAGCTTGGAGTCCCGGTAGGGGATGTGGGTGCTCCTGTTGCCCGCCAGAGCAGCAATCACATTGCCCAGGGCAGATAGTGACAGGTTGATTTTGGAGGCTTCCTTAGGCCTCTCTCCGCCACTGCTGCCACCGCCTCCACCACCGCCACCACCCGTGGATTGTGTGGCTGTCCCTCCAGCTGTGTTGGGGCCTGCCTTGTTCTGCCTCTCACTGCCGGCCAGGTCCACTAGGTTGAGCTTGCCCACACGGATGTGTTCCTGGCCATCAGAGCCACGCTCACTGCACTCCACAGTGATGACAAAGATGGCATGAGAGCGGGAGCTGAGCTCATTCATGTGGGTGCTGCCCACTGCCCGGGTCTGGTTCCCCAGGTTCATCACATGCTCGATCTCCTTGACATTCTTGGTGACGAAGGAGGAGAGGTCCTTGATGTAGACGCCTGTCTCGGGGTTCTCCTTCAGTTCTAGCCTCTTGCCCGGCTCCTTGGAGAGCAGGTCTCGAATCTCTTCCTGGTAGATCTCCAAGTAGGAGGCCCGAACCAGGTACTGTTGGTTCTGGGAGCGGGAGATGTGGGTGAAGATGTGCTCAAAAGCGTTGGGGATGACCCCGCGGAGCTCGGGCTCCACCCAGGTCCCCTGCATGGTATAGGTCTTGCCAGTGCCCGTTTGGCCATAGGCGAACACGGTGCCATTGAAGCCCTGAAGCACCGAGTCTATCAGGGGCCTCACAGTTTCATCATACAGGTCTGCCTGCTTGGAGCTGGCATCATACACGGCGTCAAAGGTGAAGGTCTTGGGCAGTTCCCCCGGGGCCGCGCGGGGGTTCCGCAGGGTCACCTGGCCCAGTTTCACGTCCATGGTCAGGATCTGCTCGTGACCAGCAGCCTCCTCTTTCCTGCTGAGGGGGCGGCACCGGGCCACCACCTTCAGGGCCTCGCTGGCCTTGGTCTTACTGGCCATCTTGCTGCGCTGCCCTTGCTGCCCCCGACCCCTTCCGCAGCCGGGGCGGTCCTGCTCTCCTATTCCCTAGGTGGGGATAAGCGGGCCGACCCAGCCCCCAGGCGCCGCTCTTCAATCCGCATGCAGCCTCCTAGGGTGGGGATGCTGGGAGGTGGCCCCGCCGCTGCTGCAGTCCGGGCCTCCACCGCTGTCCGGTCCTCGCTGCACCGGCTGGGGAGGTAGGATTAGGCAGAATCCCCCGGCAGGCGCGGCAGCAGCGCCTGCCGACTGGCAGTGCCCGGAGCCCGTCCCATGCTGGGGCAGAGGGAGCGCTGCCGTAAACAGCTCCGGCAACAATGAGATAAAGGAAGAGGAAAATGGGATGGGGGTGGGCGGCGGAGCTGTCTTCTCCTCCTCCTCCTCCTTCTTCCTCTAGGGATCCATAGCGGGGCTGCGGGTCCTGGGTGGCCGGGAGTCCCGGCCCTCCCGAGGGCAGAGGCTCACCTGGAGTCCTCCCCCCCAGCTGGGGGATCATTCATCGCAGCCAGCGCGGCTGCTGCTGCCTCTGCCTCCGCCTTCCTCGCCGCCACCACCGGAGAATGAGAGAGAAAAACAGAAGGGGATGGGGCGGAGCAGCGGCGGCGAGAGTGATGTTGCCGCCGCGCTGCGGCCCCAGCTAAGCCTCCCGGCTGGGGTGGGGCAAGGGGCGGGGCCGCGGGGCGGGAGACGCGAGCCGGGCGCGGCCCGCGCGCGGGGGACAGGGGTGCATCGCCCGCCCGCGCCCCCGCCGACCGATGTGGATGACACACTCCGGTGCCGCCCCGGGTCCCGCGCCCACCGGCCGGGTACAGCGCAGCCACCGCCCGCCGTCACCCCACCGGGCCCGAGCATGCTGGGAGTTGTAGTCCTGCCTTTGTTAACTGGGTTCTGGCAGGTTGCTGATGCCTCCTCCAGCCCTCCGCTCCGGGAGGCCCCGGCCTCGCCGGCGTGCAGACCCTTGACTGACTGCTGAAGTTGCACCACCCGGGCTTGTTCCCTCCACAGCCACCATCCTCGGGCCCCCCTGCTCCTGCCTTTCAGCCTGCAGATGGGTGCATGTCACCCCTCCCCTTGAGGTTGTCGCCAGGCCTCCAGGGAGCCTAACTCCCAAACGTTTCTTTCCTCTCCCTATCCTGGTTTCCTTCTGGCCTTCCTCTTCTCTCTGCTGGAACCACCTTCCAGCTGATTCTCTCAGTACCCTGGTCCTCCGTCGCCTTCCATGTTGTGTGAACGCCCCTCATCACTGACTTCCCAGCTACTCCCCTATAGCGAATCTATGCTCCACACAGTGATCCAACAAAGTTATCCAGTGTCTGCTGAAGGAGCTGCATCCTTCTTGCCCTCAAGGAGTGCACATTCTATTAACAGAAACCATGTTTTGTTTCCTGAACTGGCCTTGCTGTGTTGTATCTCTGTGCTTTTGCCCAGAGGCCTTGTACTTGGTGACTTGCTGCTTGGGAAGTTCAAGCACCTCCTCCTCCGCGAAGCCTTCCCTGACCAGTTTTTTATATATATACACCAGAAAAAGGCACAGAATTTGCATAAGACAAAACCTGATTCAAGTTCCAGTCCTGATCTCCATCTAACAGTGTGACTTTGAGCAGTTACGTACCATGTCCTAGCCTTCGTTTCCTCATTTGTTTAAAAAAATTGGAGCCAGAGAGAGAAATAATACCTAGTTTATGGCATGGTTGGGAGGCTCAAATGAAACAATGACTCATGACGTATTTTGCCAATGACAAGGCCTTAATACCTGCAGAAGGCCCAGTTCTCATTGCCTGACATTCCTGCTTCCTGAGTACCCTGGATACATGAGCTCTGTGCTGGGCGTTCCTCTAGGGGGTCTTCATATTTTTCCCTCTAGGATACAAATCCAGTATAATTCCACCAGTCCAAGGACCAAGCCAGAGTCCCATCCATGGTCCACTCTGCAGAGGAGAGTTGGGTTTGTGGCCTGAGCCCACGCTGTCCTTACTCTCATGTGAGGTCCAGATGGAGCAGGTGCTGTTATCTGAAACCCCGAGCCCCTTTCTTACAGAGGCTTAAGAACAGTCTTTCCACAAAACATTTCCAAGCATGTTATCCTCTAGAAGACCTAATGGTTTCATTTTTCAACTCTACAAAACCTGTCTCCTTACCTCTTTCCCATCTCCAAGTCTCCAGGACTTGAATGTCAGCTAGACTAGAGGCTTGAGGCTTAGCTGAGAGCTTGCCCATTCTGAAGGTTTCTGGCCTTCCTCCACCCTTTTCCTGATCAAGCTCCACCACTTGTGATTAACTTGGCTTTTGGACCAATCACTGGGTGGAGTTTTGGCTTTGTAGACTAACCTTTCTTGGCTCTGACAACTTGACTTTTGGACTGTTTAGCTCTTACACCACTTTCTTATTGCACTTGGCTTTGTTTTTTGAACACCCTTTCTCTACTTGGGCTAGCGCATCTGACACTACAGAGCTGGATAAAAGGGATCCTCACCCTGGTCTCCCCCCTGGATGTCACTACTTGGCAAGGAATTTGCCCAGGTCCTCCTATATGGGAGGGACATTGGAATCCCATTGCTTACAAGATGTGTGACCCTGAGTAAATTATTGAACATCTCTAAATGGTTATTTTCTCAGCAGGATAAGTAAGGATAAGAATGCTTACTTTCCTCACAGGGTTTGCATGAGGATTAAGTGAGCTAATGTATGCAAATACTTCTAAAACGTAGAAGGCACTTAAGAAATAGTATTTTTCTTCCCTTTTGTCCTTTGCATTCAAGGCTGTCCACATTCTATGTCTCCCTTTTCGGCATCGTCTTCAGCTATTCTTCCTTCTTCTCACACACTCAAGTCTCAGCCACTCTGATTTGCTTATTAGGTCCCTGAAACATACCCTCGTTTTTGGTTTGGTGCTTATGCCGCACCTTGGCTCAAAATGTCCTCCTAACTTTGTTCCTATCTACACAGCCTCACCTTCTATTCATTCTGAAGCTCAATCTCTATGGCTTCTAGGCCCACCATGCAGGAGAGACCTCTCTTACCAAGGAGATCAGTGAGTTCCATGGTGCCAACTTTAGTGGGTCCTTCCCAATAAGAGCATTTGACATAATCTACTTCTCCGTTCTTTATGAAACCTTGCTTCCCATGGCTTCCATGACTCCACACTTCTCTGGACTACCTCCTACAGTTCCTTTGAGATTCTGGTTACGTTCAGTCTCCTTAACAAATTGCTCGCCCTCAACCCCAACATTAAGTGTTAGAGTTCGCTAAGGCTTGATCCTAAGCCCTGATCCTGAGCCCTGTTTTCTTCCAATGCCACCCTCTAGTGTCACCACAGCTTATGGCTTCAATTATTGTCTAAATAATCTTTAAATGTTTTTCTCCAGTTCAGACTTCTCTTCTGAGTTCCAAACCTACACCCCCAGTTCTCTAATGGATGGAGCCACTTGGCACCTCCCTGTGTCTGCTCTTGCCCTGCCCATTCATTCTTTACAAAGCAATCTTTTAAAAACACATATCTGGTCATGTCATCCCATGCTTATAGCCTTCCAATGCATCTCACTGCTCTTAAGGTAAAGTCAAATCATTAATGCAGCCCCCGTGCCCTGCGCAATCTAGTACCTGCTCACACCTCCTGTCAGGTCTCAGGCCACTCTCCGCCTTGCTCCCTGTGTTCTAGTTATAATTACCTTCTTCGGCTCCCTTCCAACTTCCTTCCACAGAGCCTCTACACATTCTCTTTTTGCTACTAGAATATTTATCCTCACCGCCTTTGCCTAGATACCTCCTCCTCCTCATTCTGATCTCAGCTTGGATGTCACCTCCTAAGGAGACCTTTCTTCATTTCCCCACCTAGGTTGTGTCCCTCTGTAATATGTTCTCATCCTTCCTTGTAGTTCCCTTCTAGAACTTAGCGTAATTATAATTTAATAATTATTTCTCCACCTCCCCTGTCATTCTATGAAGAACACAAATGTTCTCTATAAAATGTCTGTTTTCGTTCATTTTTGTAACCACAATGAATAGTCCAGTTTCTGGCACACAATAGGTGCTCAATAAATATTTTTAAAAACAAATTAAAGCCCTGTATGAATATTACCTCTTCTGGGAAGACTCTTTTGACTCCCTTGACTCTACTGGCATTAATCTTTCCTGTCCTCATGGTTCTGTAGCTAACTGTTTACTCTCATTGTACTTATCATAGTCTGACTTGTACTATGGTTAGCTGAGTCTGTCTCCCTCACTATAATGTGTGTCTCCTGAAGACAAGAGCTGTGATTTTTGACTGTGTCTGCTTCTCCCATACCTAGCATGGTACTATATACACTCTAGGTAGTTAATATTGGTTGTTGAGCAAATAAATGAATGTTCAAAGACTATCAGGGCAAGAAAATGGAGTGGTGACACAAGGAAATGACAGTAATAGACCCTTATATTTGTAGAGTGATTTACACTTAATAAAATATTATCATATTTATTACTCACTTGATCCTCACATCAATCCCAAAAAGGGGGGAAATATTAATGTCCCTATATTCTAAGGAGGCCCCCCAGCTTCAGACTGATTAAGTGAATAGGGAAGGAAACCTGGCCACAAAGTAGCATAGTTAGTCTACAGACCCCAAACCTACAAGCCTGGTGGTCTTTTCCCTGTGCCATGGAGTGAGCTTACCATGGAGGCAAGTTGTAGATCAGTTGCTTTCCAGTCCTGGTTTGAATGACAGCTTCACTGTGTACATTGCTGGGTTGGTAGGAGGAAGAAGCTCCTTGGCTGCATTTCCTTTGATAAGTTCTTTTTATCCAGGGCATTCCCCATACCAGCATCTTTTTCCAGTGTGGGTCCAGTAATAGCCAGGGAAGACTATACAAAGAAGACAGAGTTCACGCTTTAGTAACCCTGGGGCCTACAAATGATCAGATGCAGGTAATTCAGGATTTACCCTGCAAAACTAGGTTCTGCCAGCAGAGGGAGACATAACTATGCGACAAAATTACTTGATCCACTCCAGTTTCTGGGTTGTCAAGCACATGAGATTGTCTAATTCAAGGGTCCCCAAAATGTGTCCATACCTAGATTTCTAATTGCTTCTTTTTCTCCTATGGCTTATTTTTTGTGGTCTATGCTGTAATTTCTGGTGAATTGGGTTTGTCAACCAAAATAAATAAATAAATAAGAATAGAAAAATCTGAACATTGAAAAAATCTGGGTATTAAAAAACAGCGCTTCATAGTAACTCTCCTTTATTGAGCACCACATAGGTGGATCACAGATATTTTATTTATTTAGAGGCAGAATCTCTCTGTTGCCTGGTTAAACTGCCATGGCGTCAGGCTAGCTTACAGCAACCTCAAACTCCTGGGCTCAGGTGATCCTCCTGCCTTACGCTCCTGAGTAGCTAGAACTACAGGTGCACACCACCACACATGGCTAATTCTTTTTTCTATTTTTAGTCACCTGGTTAATTTTTTTCTATTTTTAGAAGAGATGGGGGGTCTCGCTCTTGCTCAGGCTGGTCTCAAACTCCTGAGCTCAAGTGATCCTCCCACCTTGGCCACCCAGAGTGCTAGGATTACAGGTGTGAGCCACCACGCCCAGCCCAGATATTTTATCTAATCCTCACATTAACTCAGCAGCACTGGGACTTGAGCCTAATTTCTCCCACTCCAAAGAGGGTGTTTTTTCTACCACTCTGTCCTGATCCCTGAGGCTCAGCCTTCAATCCGCCTCCAACCTGGACTAACCCCACCTTCTTACACCCACTTCAACTCCTGCCTCCTCAGTGAAGACTTTGTTGCCTATTCCAGTCCTCAAGGGTCTCTTCCTCTCTTTACCTTCTGTGGCAATTTTACGTCCAATTAGCGTCTGCATTCCCTAAGGTGAGATTCATCCACCTATGAATATAAGCTGTCTCCTCAACTAGATTCCTTCTACTTTGCTATACTTAAGTTTCTTGCTCCAAAAGTAATTTAAGAACATTTACAAAACAGTCTTGACCAAACTTTATAATTGTCTCCTATTTTTTTTTTTAAGCATTTCCACAGAATTGACTTCTCTTCCTCTATCCTACATGCAATCCATCAACAAATCCTACCTCGGTTCTACCTACAAAAATCTATAGATCCTGACTCCAAAACACTTCATGCCACCACCACTGCCACCTGCTCAGTGCCTGCCACCTTCATCTCTCCCCTGGATGCTGTAGGAGTATTGTACCAGGAATCCCTACTTCCCCCTTGTCCTAGCTCTGCCACAGAACAGCCAGAGTCTTCATCCCAAACTATACATCAGACCATACCGCTTCCTGCTCTCAGTCCTCCAGTGGCATCTCTTCACTCTCAGAATAAAATCCAAAGCCCTTGCCAAGGCACATGCGCCTTACGTGATCAACTCCCTGGGTATTTCTCCTGTTTCCTGTTTCCTGTCTTCGTATTAGCTCCTTCCCTCACCCGGAGCCAACAACACTGGCCTCCTTGTTCCTCAGTCCTGCCAAGAACATTCCAGCCGGAGGGCCTGTGCACTTGCTCTTTCCTCTGCCTGCAAGCTTCCCCCCACCCTGCACACGGTTTTTCTCCTTCACTTCATTCAGTTGTGTTTTGACCATGCTGCCTGAAATATCTCCTCACCACTCTCTATATCCTCACCCTGCTTTGTTCTTCATCATTGCACTTTCCACAATACGCATTCTAGATGTTTCTTTATCTGTTTATGTTTTCTTCTTCTTATGTTGCAGTAGATTGCAAACACCACGAGAGAATTTCATTCTGAATCCCAGTGCCTAGAAATATGCCTGGTTCATGATAAGCCCCCAGGAGATAATTAATATTTGCTGAATGAATAAATGGTGAATGAAGCTATTCATAGCCTTCACAACCATCATTTTGAATGTCTGCTTAACTTAACGCAAATGATTTTTTATCATGAAATATTAGGTTGAATCATATGAATTGCCATTTTGTAGGTTAAAAATGATTGAATATTGGCAATTTCACATAGTTTAGTCAAATAAAACACACATTCAGAAAAGCGAATGGTACATAGAAACAGCGCTTAAAGAATGTTATAGGCTGGGCTCAGCGGCTCATGTGTAATCCTAGCACTCTGGGAGGCTGAGGTGGGAGGATCGCTTGAGCTCAGGAGTTCGAGACCAGCCTGAGCAAGAGCAAGACCCCCACCTCTACTAAAAATAGAAAAATTAACCGGGTGTCCTGGCGCGCGCCTGTAGTCCCAGCTACTTGGGATGCTGAAGCGGGAAGATTGCTTGAGCCCAGGAGTTTGAGGTTGCTGTGAGCTATGATGATGCCATGGCACTCTTCCTGGGGCATCAGAGTGAGATTGTCTCAAAAAAAAATTCTTATAAAAAACAACATTCACAGCCCCACATGGTGGCTCATGCCTGTAATCCTAGCATATTGGGAGGCCAAGGTGAGAGGCCAGCTTGAGGTCAAGAGTGGGAGACCAGCCTGGGCAACATAACATAGCAAGTCCTCCATCTCAAAACAAATTTTTTTGCTGGGCACAGTGGCATTCACCTGTAGTCCCTGATACTTGGGAGGCTGAGGCAGGAGGATCGACTCAGTCTAGGAGTTGCCCAGGCTGGTCTTGAACTCCTGGACTGAGTCGAACATTCTAGCTTTGCTCTTTCTTTTTCTTTTTTCTTTTTTTTTTTTTTGCATGGATAAGACCAGAGAATAGCTTTGCTCTTTCTTAAATCCCAGACTGGGTTTCCCAGTGCCTGCCTGGCACTGCCTCTTAAATGATCTGCCGTCATCACCAATTTGAGAGGAGGCTGCTACAGTGGAAAGTCAGGAGACACGGGTTGGGGCCAAATTCTGGTCTCCCAGGCATCTGACCTCGACAGGAAAAGTGCCAGACTCTGTCTGCCTTGCTCGGCTCCTGCGCAGAACAAGGCACAAAGTCCTGCATCTCCGGAGGGCTGGCCGTCTGGTGCCCTTTCCCCTGACTCACTGTCAATCAGCAGGCAGACCAAGGTCCTGGCTCTGGCATCCTGGAATGTTGCGGGGGTGGTTTCCTGGTGTGATTCACAAACAGCAAGAATGTTTCACTCTGCCATGGAGACTGACTTGGGGGCTTGGGGGTGTCCTCAGCCAGGAAGCTTCCTCAAGGCCTCCCAGTCCCCTGAGATCGCTGGCTGCTTGAGCTGCTAGTGTCCCTCATCCAGGGCGCTCTCAGCTCCTTGCTGTTATTTTCCCCTGGGGTGCTGTCTCTCCAACTGTGAGCAACTGCAGGTCAGGCAATGTGTGTGCATTTCTTTGCCTGGCCCTAACCCAGCGTGCTGGATATTGATAACACTGGGTAGCTGCGAGATTGCGCCACCAGACAGTGTTTGTGGAGTGCTGTGTGGTTAGAATCACGCCTCATGGAAGGCTTCCAAAATGGTCCAAAATGACCACCTGTGGGCTGGCTGCTGACTGGCCACTGTCACAAGGAGTGACAGAGGAGACTGGCAAACTCCCATGAGCCTGGATAGAGTTGATTTTCAAAACCCAAGCCTGTCTCCCTGGCAAAGGGTCCAGTGTACTCTGAAATAGTTCCACCCAAAGACCATGCTAACTGCTCTGGGGAAGTTAATCCCCCCAAGAAGATCCCATCTGTATGCTTGGAAGGGTCAGAATGTAAAGAGAACAACAGCTGGTTCGTGCTGGGAGCACAGCAGCCCCAGGAGCCAGGAGCAGGTCCTGAGCTGAGCTGGAGTCGGGAAACCTGAGCTCAGGCCTGGCTCAGCCACAGTGTGCCCCATGACGCTGGGCCTCGTGGTGACTTCACCCCTCTGAGCCTGTGCCCTTATATGCCCAGCAAAGGGCAGCCCTGCCCAGCCACCCGCACAGAGCTGGTGTCAAGAGCAAATGACACAATATATATAAAAGTACTTTGAAAAGCTTAAAGTGCTATAATGACCTGAAGAGTTATTAGAATGAAAAGCACTGAGAGATGAAAGGGGCAGGCCTCTGACACTTGTTGAGGTAATTTACTCAGTAGTAGGAACAATGCCTTATTTGTTCAGTACTTGATCATTTGCAAAGGGTTTCTAGGTTCTTTATCTCATCTGAGCCTCACAGTAACCAGTGAGGTAAGGCGGGGCAGGGACTGTTCCCCTTGGCCACTGAACAGGTGAGGGAAAGGAGGCTCAGAGATGGGGCATGATTCTCTTGTGGTCCTAGGTCACAGAGCTGGGACTAAAACCCCTTTTGTTTAGTTCCTCATGCTCCTTATGATGGGCCCATTATGGTGCTACCTCTGTCTCAGTTACTGCGACCCCATGGGGCAATTTCCCACAGACCCCTGTGAATGCATCCTAGGAGGTCCCAGAACCCCAATTAAGCTGGAATGGCAGGGTGGGAGGGGGAGATGGGTGGAGAGGGAGTGTGGTTATCTACCGAGCAACAGGAAATTATTAAAAGCTTTTAAGCAGAGAAATAATATAATTAGGGCTGTGTTTTATAAAAATGCTATCCTTCACCTCTTCCTTCCTTTCCTACTTCTTCTTCCCTTCTCCTTTTTGCCCTCTACTTTCTCTTTCTTTTCTTTATGCTTTATTTGTGTTATATAATTGCCTAGGAAAGAGAAAGAAAGGAAGATTCTGGAAACCCTTGGGCAATCAGCCTGCTGGCTCCTTACACTGTAGGGGGCCAGTGTCCCACCCAGAATCCAGGGTCCTGCCCAGAGACGCCCCTCTCCAAGGGCAGTTCTGGGAGTGGTGTGCTCCAGGAGCAAGGGTGGCAGGCATGTGCCTAGGGTTGCTGGCCTCTGGAAAGGCTGGCACCAGGCCCCTGGGGCCCTCCCTCACCCTTCGGGAGGGGCCTTGCCTTAAGAGCTGCCTGAAGTGGCCTAGAACATGAGACCCTGGCAGTGTGCCCTTCTCTGCTGGGTGCTTGCCATTCAGAGTTACGAGCTCCCTGAGCCACTAGCAAATGGCCAGGCGGCTGATGAGCACATCCTGGGGTGCCCCCTCCAGGCTGTCTGCCCCCTCTTCCTCCTCAGCTTCCTTCTGCTACTGGCCCAGCTTCCTTCCCGTTTGTCTGTGTCCCACATGCGTCGCATGCCTGGCAGCTGGGTCCCAAGCCAGAGGCTGTGGGGAGGTTGTCGACATGTGCCTGCATGTGTGTGCATGTGCTTGTGAGCGTGGCTGCACGACAGTGTGGCGTCTTTACATGGAGAGGTATACATTGTGCTTACAGAGAACCTCTGTGGCAATGATCTTGCGCAATATCGTATTGCCAGCATTGGGCAAGGGGTTGGTACCTAACAAATATGTGTTGATATGAATGAACGAATGAACAACAAATGAATGAAAAAAGATCAGAACAGAAGAGTATCTGTTGTGTGGATATTGCAGCCCTTGGAGACCCTGTTAGCGTGTTTCTAAGGAGTGCCAGCAGGGCAGCCTGGTGCTGAGGGCGGATCAGGAGGAGGTGAGTCAGGGAACACGGGCACCTTTGAAGGAGTTGGAGGGAGGAAAAAGAGGCTGTAGGGAGACCGGAGGAAGAAGGGAGGGAGACAGGGTGGGGATGGGACAGCCTGTTGGGGCCTAAAGTAAGAGTCCTATAGACAATGTCACTGGCCAGCAAAGCCTTCTCACACTCTCGTCCATGCCAGGATTACTCTTTCTCAAATCTTGATATTGTTGCTTCCCCATCTCAAACTAAAATCAGTCTCTCTTTTCTTTTGTTTTTCTTGAACACAGACGCTACGCCTTGCCCACACCACACCTGCGGTGACCCAGGTTCATGGCTTCCAGAACTTTGGGGCACCCTGTCCGGCTGGTGCACCCTGCTCAGCAGCCTCCCTCCCTGCGGGATCCCCAGGGCACTTCAGCAGGTCTGCCCTCTCTGAGAGGAAGCAGAGAACCAGATGCAAGAAGAAGAGGGAAGACCACATGTGCTCCAAAGTTATAAAGGGAGAAGCCTCCATTTTTCACTTTCCAGCCTCCTGCCTTGAGTAGCGAGTGGGCTTCTGTCCTTCCAACTGAGTGATACTCCAGGCCAGCAGCTTGGACATTCCCACTAGAATAAATTCAGAATGTAGCTACAGCCCACTAATACCCCTAACCAGGTCTCTCACTCTCAGCCACCCAGTCTCTGCCATCGTCACTGTCACTTGGAGTTGCACTTCATGTGCACCTGAATTCCCCACGAGATGTCTCTTGCCGTTCCCTCCTTCCCTCTTGCCACTGCCCCCCATACCTCCCTTGGCCTAAGCCCCGATCTCAACACCAGCTTCCTTTATTTCTCCATCCCATTCTGCAGATCACCACCACCCCATTATTTTCTTTTTCATTTTTAAGAATTATGAATTACATCATGTATTTATTCAGAAATACATACAAAACATACGCACATGATATAGAATGAATACATGTTGGGGGGCTATAACCCCCCAGATGTGGCTCATGCCTTTAATCCCAGCACTTTTTTTTTTTTTTTTTTGAGACAGAGTCTCACTCTCTTGCCCGGGTGCCATGGCGTCAGCCTAGCTCACAGCAACCTCAAACTCCTGGGCTCAAGCAATCATTCTGCCACAGCCTCCCAAGTAGCTGTGACTACAGGCATGCGCCACCATGGCCGGCTAATTTTTTCTATATATTTTTAGTTGGCCAATTAATTTCTTTCTATTTTTAGTAGAGATGGGGTCTCACTCTTGCTCAGGCTGGTCTTGAACTCCTGACTTTGAGTGATCCACCCGACTCGGCCTCCCAGAGTGCTGGGATTACGGGCATGAGGCACTGCGCCCAGCCAATCCCAGCACTTTGGAAGGCTGAGGCAGGAGGCTTGCTTGAGCCCAAGAGTTCAACACCAGCCTGGGCAATGTACCCAGACCCCTTCTACAAAAAATCTTTACAAAAAATTTAAAAATTAGCCAGGCGTGGTAGTGCACATGTCTGTAGTTCTAGCTACTTGGGAGGCTGAGGCAGGAGGATCACTTGAGCCCAGGAGTTTGAGGTTGCTGTGAGCTATGATAATGTCACTGAACTCTAACCTGGGCAACAGAGTGAGATTGTGTCTCAAACAAAAACAAAAACAAAATAGAATACTGCCAGGACCCATTACCTTCTTTAAATTCCTCTGTTAAATTGTTCAAGAAACTTCTGAGACTCCAGTTTCCCACATTTGACAGGTGGGCCCCACCAGACTGGCCTCACGGTCCTCCATGCTGCCTTCCCTCTGGCCTTTCACTCTGCCTAAGAGCACAGGATCAGAAACACGAAACCTTTGATCTGGTCCCCTCTGTGTCATTTATTAACTGTCTGAATTTAAATAGATTGTTTAAGCCTTCTGAATTAAACAGGACTCCTGATAGCAAGTAACAGAAACCAAATTCAAATGGGCTTAAATAAGGAGGAAAATGTAATGGCTTACCTCACGAAAATCTTAGGATAAATCGACCTTCAGGCACAGCTACAGCTAAGGACCCAAACTATGTCACCAGGAGATGAGCTCTTGGCTTTGCTTTCCTTGGTGTTGGTTTTATTCTCATCCCAAAGTGTCCAGCAAGAGCTCTGGATGTGAGCCTCCCTGGCCTACGTGAGTCACATGCCTACCTCTGAACTCCTGGCCAGTGGTGAGCTAAGCCTGGTTGTGTCCACCCTGGAGTCCCGGTGGAGTCAGACCTGGCTGGTGTGAGAGTGAAGAGATCTGCCTTCTCCAGGGAAACCGGGTTCTAATTTCAGAAGAAGGGGAAAGGGATGTTGAGCAAACAAAATCGATAGATATTCTCAGTTCTCACTTTCCTTCTGAGTGGGAATCTCTGTTCTGCCAAATGTTCCCAGGCTGCTGGGAAGATCACAAAAGATCAGAGCTATGACATTTCTTTGAAACTTTAAAGTTCAATAGAAATGGAAAGTGATTTTGGAGATGATGACTTCTTTGCCTTTTCCCCCACTGTCCACCTGTCCAGGGTGCTCTTCTTCTGTTTATCCAAAGCCCACCTTTTCCTCCAGGCCCCCATCCAGTAGGGCGTGGACTTTATCTACCACCAATGGCCTCTTGGGTACCTGTGGATCTCTTTAACATTAGCTGGAGCACATAATTTAGCATTTAAGTAGATAAGATCTTTCATTGTCTTGGTTATTTGTTTTTCAGGAATATTACAGTTTCTTTGACAGTTCTCCCATGGATCATCAACACTTATGGGTGAACTGGAAAGAATTTTGAGTCCCAGGATACCTCCTTCTCTCCTCCTGGGATGCTTAGCACTCTCACTGTTGCCCAGCTGGCGTCCGCTCAGGGAGTTCATGCTAATTTTAATTTTGGCTTAAAATAGAAACAAAAATCGTATCAGTTGTACTGTTTCCTTAGGAGTTTCACAAGCATTATTCCCTGTCTAGTTAGTTAGTAGCGTCCTTGAGAGAAGAACTTGTGCCTACCGTTCTCTACTCCTAATAAGGGCCTAAGCCACTGTTGAACACGTTGTAAGTGTGCAGTATATTTCTGTTGGTTGATTGAAAAGAGATCTCATGAATGAGCAGACAAATAAGCCCCAAAGTTAGGTTGGAAAGGTTTCTACTCATACCGTACTTAACTTAGTCCCAGGGCTCACAAATTTTCAGTTGGCACCTGGTCTCGTGGAATATATATACTCTAGTCCCAGAGCCCTGGTGCACCTATGGGTGCCTTTCCCAGGTTCCTTGTCCTAGCTTTTGTCTCCTCTTTGGGGAGGTGCCGTCTTACCACTCACTTCTCCGGAGCTACTCCCTTTGTAGCCAGAGCCGAGAGAGAGCCTCACTCTGCCACTCTTTGGAACCCTTCCATCAGTCTCAGTTTCTACTTTAAGGGATGTACCTTTTGTCCAGGTAACTGGATAGAAGGTAGAGCTTGAACATGAACCTTAACTTCCAGAAGAGACTACCTTCTCAGACAGAGTGGATAGTTCCTTTTGGCCCCACCGGGGGGCCCTACCTCAATCATTTACTGCCTTTCACAGGCATACAAGGCACACATAAGCATAAAATATAATGAGAACTTGGAGACAAAGAGTGTCAACTCAAAGGGTCTCTTTCAGAGGGCTACCCTCTGGCATGCCATGGGGAAGACATCTGGGAGCCCTGGGATTTTCCTTTCATTTTCTTATGCCCTCAGAAACCACTCCTATTGACTCAGTAACACAAACCCAGGGATTAGGTAGGTGGGGCACAGCTTTCCACCCAGGTTTACCCAGTTTTCCCAGCAGAAGAGTATGTTGAAGCTGCAAGCAAGAGAGGAAGCCCAAAATAGAGGAAGGATGGGGTGTTGGTTCCTCAACTTGTTGAGACCAGAGTTGTGTAGCAAGACAAGCCAGAGCGTGCTCAGCATTTCTCCTTCCTAGCTTGGGGTTTCACCTTGGCCCCAGTTCAGTGGCAGCCCTGTTGGCTCAGAGGGGTGAGGGATCTAAGAGGAGGAAGCTTGTACAATCCTTCATCTAGTAAGGGAGGGCTGAGGGTGGGGTGGAGTTTCAAAGTAAGCCTCTGACAAAGGCTGAGTCAGTTATATTGCTCCATCTCTGAATCTGGCTTCTCCTGCTCCTCTACCCCACCCACCCTGCCCTCCAGTCACACCAAAGTTCTTATCATCCCTGTCCATGACAAATATGGCTGCTGTGTGCAGCTTCATGGGTTGTACACTGCACAATTCCAGGAGGTGCCATTCCCATAGATAAAACAGTGAACAGCAATTCCAAGAATCATGCACAATTGTACCAGGCAGCCCTGAGCCAAGCCCTTTAATGACTTCCTTCCTTTTCACATATTGCTTCCTCTGCCACAGATGCCCTTATTTGCCTTTCCTCCCATCATTTCTTCACCTGGTACAGCAGCTAAACACTTAGCCTTCCAGTTCTGCTCAAATATAATGTGAACATAAACATAACTACTGAATGCTTTTGGAAATGCATACAGCCTTGGGAAGAAACATCTTATAAATAGGAGTCTCAAACTGGCATGCTGCCAGCTCGTTAAGCCTGGTAGTTTTATTATGCCTATGGGGTGTTTCAAAAGGCACCATAAGCTGGGCACGGTGGCTCATGCCTGTAATCCTAGCACTCTGGGAGGCCGAGGCAGGAGGATGGCTTGAGGTCAGGAGTTCAATACTAGCCAGAGCAAGAGTGAGACCCCATCTCTACTAAAAATAGAAAAAATTAGCTGAGCATGGTGTAGTGTACCTGTAGTCCTGGCTACTCAGGAGGCTGAGGCAGGAGGATCGCTTGAGCCCAGGAGTTCGAGGTTGTGGTGAGCTATGACCATGCTACTACACTCTAGCTGGGGTGACAGAGTGAGAATCTGTCTCAAAAAACAAACAAACAAACAAACAAACAAATAAATAAATAAAAAGGCAATGTAAGTAAAATACATTAGAATTGCTAAAATGAAAAAGACTCAATACCAAGTATTGGCAAGGATATGGAGCAACTGGAACTCTTATACATAGCTAATGGGAATGTAAATTGGTGTAGCTACTTTGGGAAACTATTTCTTGGTGCCTACTAAAGTAGAAGAGATATCTAACCTATGATCTAGCAGTTCCTAGAAATGCATACATACATACATAAAAAACACATGAAAAAATGTTTACGGTAGCACTATAATAGCCCCAAATTAGAAATAACTCAAAAACTCAAATGCCCGTAGAATAAATGAATAATGTGTTATATTCATAAAATGGAATGTTACATGGCAGTGAAGATGAATTAATTATTGCTTCACACAAACACAAAAATGTCCATAGTGCATGTCCAAAAACAGGCACTGTGGTGTTAGAAATTAGAATAGAGTGGTTCCTCTGGGAGGATGGGCAGTGATTGAAAGGAATTTGACATTTCTGGGTGCTGGTAATGTTCTATTTGTTAATGTGGAGGTGGCTACACAGGCATGTTCATTTTGTGAAAGTTTATCGTGCTATATACTTAGGATTTGTGCTCTTTGGTGTATGTAGGCTGTACCTCAGTAAAGACAATTAGAAGAATAAGGCAACATCTGCTTTTGGCCATGATGAAGTAACAGGGTCTAGATCTATCCTCTCCTTACTTGATTAAAAATTGAACAAAATATATGAAACAATGGTCTTAAGACATTAGAAAACAGGCATCTCAGGACAGTGATCCTTGAGAGAAGGGAAACAAATGAGGTGAGCCAGACCGGTGTCCCAGCTCACTGGCTGGACAGTTTCCAGGTTGCAGCACAGAGAGAGAGAGAGCGCGCTCTTGGAGACCTGCAGACGAGACTCATTGACTCTTTGGGTTCTAATCAGTCATGTGTGTGAAGAAATTACTGACATTGGGGGAAAAAACACTGGAGAGGAGGAAGAGATGGAACAGTCAGAATAGCTTATGCAAGGCTAGAAAGGGGCCTTGCAGGGTGACTCACGCTTGTAATCCTAGCACTCTGGGAGGCTGAGGAGGGAGGATCCTTTGTGCTCAGGAGTTCAAGACCAGCCTGAGAACCAGTCTCAGCAGTTCGAGACCCCGTCTCTACTAAAAACAGGAAAATATTAGCCAGGTGTGGTGTCATGCGCCTGTAGTCCCAGCTACTCCAAAGGCTGAGGCAAGAGGATCGCTTGAGCCCAGGATTTTGAGGTTGCTGTGAGCTAGGCTGACACCATAGCACTCTAGCCCAGGCAATAGAATGAGACTCTGGAGAAAGGAAAGAAAGGAAGAAAGAAAGAAAGGAAGAAAGAAAGAAAGAAAGAAAGAAAGAAAGAAAGGAAGGAAGGAAGGAAGGAAGGAAGGAAGGAAGGAAGGAAGGAAGGAAGGAAGGAAGGAAGGAAGGAAGGAAGGAAGGAAGGAAGAAAGAAAGAAAGAAAGAA